>JAHUYU010001509.1:0-20932 GCA_030439765.1 Tripidium arundinaceum | reverse complement strand
TCTTATTTCTACCTCCACAAAAAGTTTCATGATTAAAGGATAATTATTTTGGCCTATAAAAATCATACATCTAGCATTTTTCCATTTAAAGGTGTAATTTTTAAGCATAGCAAAACTACTGAACATGACCAACACATATTTTTCCTAGATAGAGCACTTCATAACAAAGCTAATAAAATAAGTTTCACATTTTTAGCATCATTATTTATTTAGTTATGAATTAAACAAGATTTCAGCCTTTTTAGCATTTCTGAAAAAGATTAAAGCGCTGAAAACTTTTCGCACCCACCCCTCCTCTACCCACAACCGCTGACGGAGGGACCCGGTCAACCCAGTGGCGCGGCCACGCTGACGCAGGCCCCCGACCAGTTTGATCGGCGAGTTCTCGCCGGCTGCGACTTCGCCGGCGGCAAGACTTACCCCGGCGAGCTCCTCTCCCTCTCGCGCATACGCCCAAGGGGTTAGTTTGGTCAACTGGGGATTTGGAGCGAGCAAGACCGCGGCCATGGCGGCACGGTGGCGCTCAGCCTGGCGGCACAACGGCAAACCGACCGTTGCTGACCCTAACTAGCTCGACTAAGGCTCGGTGTACGACCAAGGTGCTCACCGCGACTTGCACAGCTACTCGATCGAAGTGGAGACGGAGCGGAGGTGCACTACCGGTGTGAAGGGCGGAGACGGCGGCGTGAACTGGAGGAGACGGCGCCGTTCTGGCGCGTCCTGTGTGATAGCGATAAAAAGCATGAGCCGATCACAACCACGGCATCAAGGCGAACACAGCGCAACAAACGGGAGGGTAAGAGGCCAACCAGAGTGGCCTGGCCACGGCGGCGCTCCGGACGGTGAAGTAGAAGATGGTGACCTCCGGCCAACTCCGACGGAGATGGACGGCGCGAGCGGGTTGAGCAGAGGCGCAACGGCGAGGCGAGGCTACTGACGAGACGAATTGAGCGAAGGGCGAACGGTGGCGGAGAAATCGGCCGGCGAACTGGAGGTACTCGGCGGCAGTAGAGAGAGGGAAAAGAGGGAGAAGGTCGGCGGCGCGGTGCTATAACGGCGAGGGTGAGCGCGCGGGCGTTGCTAGCTCCTGCACGAGCTGTGCCACCGAAGCAGCTGCGCGTCACACGCACGAAAGGCGGCGAAAATGCTCAGCGGCCGTCGGCGGCAAGTTGCTGTGTGGCAGCTGCTCTTCGGCGCCACTGTAGCAGACTGAACCTCCATCTTCTTCTCCCTTTTTCTCATGATTTCCAATGGCAACTCAAAAAACTTCATTACTATGACTTGATCAACTTGGTGAGATCTTCAACTTTGTCCACAGGCTCAACACCTAATTCTAGCTGGTTTGGGAGATCAAGGTTGAAGAACAGATGTACTTGCAAACTGGAATCTGAATTCAGTTAGGGTTAGGGTTAAACTGATTTGATTAGCTAACTTTGTGAATTAATTAAGGACTAAACATGGATCAAACATTGCAACTAATTACACATTATCAAAGCTCAAACATACTACCAATCAATGAAACAAAAGTTGCACAAATTTTATTCATGAAAATTCATTTTATAAAATCCCAAAGACTGAACTCAATACTGTTTTCCAAGACTTAGCCAAAAATGCTTACTGAAGGAAAAACAACACTAAATTCAATTTTTGAGCTCACGTTTGAACATGTTTGACTTGAAAACATTTCATAACCTTGCTTCTATATTAAAGAGCATACTTTGAACCACAAAGTTTACACTGGCAAAATTTTATTTGTTTAAGGAATTTTTACACCATAAAATCATAAAGATCCTTAATCAACATTAATGCTATCATTTCATGTATCACATAAAGCACATCATAAACAACATAAACATGCTATAACTTAAACATGAAATGCATTGATGACTCAATGCTTGCTAATTATGCTTCATGATGATCATGATCAAAATTTCAATTATCTTTTTAACATCTAGGATGTTACAGCGGAGGAGCTCATCTCTGGAGAAGAAGATAGAGGAGAGAATGACATGTGGGGCCTACATGTCATTCTCTATTATGATAGATTTGAGGGGGGTGTTTTAGGTAGTACTGCTAGAGCAAACAACAAAAAAGGGTAGTATTGAAATAGGTGGCTACCCAAATCCAGAAGTAGGGGGTCTGATTTGGGTAGTATTGCTGGAGATGCTCTTATGAGCAGGCCCACAAACTACCTCGTTTTCTGAGCGCGATAGGTGTTGAGATAAGAGATAGTCTCTTCTCTTTTCCATCTTCTCTCTCTTTCACATAAGAAAAGTGCTGACATGGATTCCTATGAGCTAGCTGAAGTGGCACCGTTGGGGATGCCCTTACTGGCTACTACTAGCTTACTAGCTGCTACGGTAGAGGGAGAAACGATGGACTGACCAACTCACCGATTGGTGGAGGCGTGTCCTGCCAAACAGCATATGGATAGGGGCAAAGGGGGGGCCTAGTTTTTTTTACTTGAGCACTACGGACGAAGAGATGTCATTCAGGCAGCCCATGTAAGGAAGTCCTCAGTTGCCATTTGTAAGGTTGTGTTTAGTTAGAAGATACCTAGAGATGGAACATTTCTTTTAAAATTTTCAGAGACGGGATGATCTTATCTAGTGTTTGGTCGAGGAAGGATGATACTGCAATGTTTTTTGGTTGGTTCAGAGACACCAAAAGTGGGATTAGACACCTGACATGTAGGATCCATCTGTCAACCTCTTTTCTTTTTTCCCTTTATTCTTCCTCTCCCATCTTCGTTCCCTACGCACGCGAAGTTGCCCGCGCGGTCACTCGCGGTGGGGCTAGGGGCAGAGCCCACCGGCACAGCACATGGCGGTGCCTAGACCTCGCCAACCATCCTCTTCTCCTCCCTTGTGTCGTCTGCGCTTCGCCCAGAACCCCATATCCCAAGTGGGACAGACAAATCCATTGAAATTTAGGGATGAGGTTGTCCCGGATCTTGAAGGTATATTCCCATGAGGGATGAATCTGCCTTGGTTGACTCGAAACTAGATGCTAGGACAAGGTGGGATATCCCACCTGGACCCAAACCATCCTTGGACCAAACACTGCCTAAGTTAGCATTAAGTGCCATGGAAAGCAAGAAACACAGCGGTGTTCAGAGGAGAAAGGCAGACTATCACGCAACTGTTTGGGGCTTGTAAGACAACAGCAGAGCAATGGCGTTTCAGGTTTCCAAGAAAAAAGAGGCACATTGCTGACAAATGGTGTCAAGTTTTTGAATCTGCAATACACAATTGAACAATGCTTCTGTTTACGTTTGATATGACACCACCATCTGTGTGATGTCTTGTACAAAACTCAGAATTGTAAAACTATCTAACGGGCCATTTTGGGCCAATATATAAAATCAGGCGGGGAACGCATCCCCCCGTTGACCTTAAAAAAAAATGTCTCCTAACATGACAAAAATTACTAATTTCTAAAATTTAGTTTCACACATGCCAATATTAAAAAATGATTTTTTTGGCTAAAATAGAGAAGAAAAACTCAGGTCGCGTGGATAAGATGATGAGACAGCCACCGTTGCCGCCCCATGTGACGTGAAGGTATACACCTATAGCGTGTCAACAATTAATATCTTTTATGTATTCCCAACCCTAAACTACTTCCTAGTTTTTATAATCACCACGTCGATAAATAATACTCACCGTAGAAACCACAATACTCAGTGAAGAAATCACTAGTGTGGGCTATCTTCTCTCTTTGTCCAATCCACTCTCACCGCATTATTTTCTTATTTCTTTCTCTCTCCCTATCCTTATCTAATTCGCAGGTAGGTGAGTAGCGCGTGGGTGCTAGGGTGGCGAAGGGCACAGGGTCAGGACAGTGGAGGTAGAAATAAGCACATGACATTTACACAAAAAGTTTCATGATTAAAGGATAATTATTTTGGCCTATAAAAATCATACATCTAGCATTTTTCCATTTAAAGGTGTAATTTTTAAGCATAGCAAAACTACTGAACATGACCAACACATATTTTTCCTAGATAGAGCACTTCATAACAAAGCTAATAAAATAAGTTTCACATTTTTAGCATCATTATTTATTTAGTTATGAATTAAACAAGATTTCAGCCTTTTTAGCATTTCTGAAAAAGATTAAAGCGCTGAAAACTTTTCGCACCCACCCCTCAAATCTATCATAATAGAGAATGACATGTAGGCCCCACATGTCATTCTCTCCTCTATCTTCTTCTCCAGAGATGAGCTCCTCCGCTGTAACATCCTAGATGTTAAAAAGATAATTGAAATTTTGATCATGATCATCATGAAGCATAATTAGCAAGCATTGAGTCATCAATGCATTTCATGTTTAAGTTATAGCATGTTTATGTTGTTTATGATGTGCTTTATGTGATACATGAAATGATAGCATTAATGTTGATTAAGGATCTTTATGATTTTATGGTGTAAAAATTCCTTAAACAAATAAAATTTTGCCAGTGTAAACTTTGTGGTTCAAAGTATGCTCTTTAATATAGAAGCAAGGTTATGAAATGTTTTCAAGTCAAACATGTTCAAACGTGAGCTCAAAAATTGAATTTAGTGTTGTTTTTCCTTCAGTAAGCATTTTTGGCTAAGTCTTGGAAAACAGTATTGAGTTCAGTCTTTGGGATTTTATAAAATGAATTTTCATGAATAAAATTTGTGCAACTTTTGTTTCATTGATTGGTAGTATGTTTGAGCTTTGATAATGTGTAATTAGTTGCAATGTTTGATCCATGTTTAGTCCTTAATTAATTCACAAAGTTAGCTAATCAAATCAGTTTAACCCTAACCCTAACTGAATTCAGATTCCAGTTTGCAAGTACATCTGTTCTTCAACCTTGATCTCCCAAACCAGCTAGAATTAGGTGTTGAGCCTGTGGACAAAGTTGAAGATCTCACCAAGTTGATCAAGTCATAGTAATGAAGTTTTTTGAGTTGCCATTGGAAATCATGAGAAAAAGGGAGAAGAAGATGGAGGTTCAGTCTGCTACAGTGGCGCCGAAGAGCAGCTGCCACACAGCAACTTGCCGCCGACGGCCGCTGAGCATTTTCGCCGCCTTTCGTGCGTGTGACGCGCAGCTGCTTCGGTGGCACAGCTCGTGCAGGAGCTAGCAACGCCCGCGCGCTCACCCTCGCCGTTATAGCACCGCGCCGCCGACCTTCTCCCTCTTTTCCCTCTCTCTACTGCCGCCGAGTACCTCCAGTTCGCCGGCCGATTTCTCCGCCACCGTTCGCCCTTCGCTCAATTCGTCTCGTCAGTAGCCTCGCCTCGCCGTTGCGCCTCTGCTCAACCCGCTCGCGCCGTCCATCTCCGTCGGAGTTGGCCGGAGGTCACCATCTTCTACTTCACCGTCCGGAGCGCCGCCGTGGCCAGGCCACTCTGGTTGGCCTCTTACCCTCCCGTTTGTTGCGCTGTGTTCGCCTTGATGCCGTGGTTGTGATCGGCTCATGCTTTTTATCGCTATCACACAGGACGCGCCAGAACGGCGCCGTCTCCTCCAGTTCACGCCGCCGTCTCCGCCCTTCACACCGGTAGTGCACCTCCGCTCCGTCTCCACTTCGATCGAGTAGCTGTGCAAGTCGCGGTGAGCACCTTGGTCGTACACCGAGCCTTAGTCGAGCTAGTTAGGGTCAGCAACGGTCGGTTTGCCGTTGTGCCGCCAGGCTGAGCGCCACCGTGCCGCCATGGCCGCGGTCTTGCTCGCTCCAAATCCCCAGTTGCCAAACTAACCCCTTGGGCGTATGCGCGAGAGGGAGAGGAGCTCGCCGGGGTAAGTCTTGCCGCCGGCGAAGTCGCAGCCGGCGAGAACTCGCCGATCAAACTGGTCGGGGGCCTGCGTCAGCGTGGCCGCGCCACTGGGTTGACCGGGTCCCTCCGTCAGCGGTTGTGGGTAGAGGAGGGGTGGGTGCGAAAAGTTTTCAGCGCTTTAATCTTTTTCAGAAATGCTAAAAAGGCTGAAATCTTGTTTAATTCATAACTAAATAAATAATGATGCTAAAAATGTGAAACTTATTTTATTAGCTTTGTTATGAAGTGCTCTATCTAGGAAAAATATGTGTTGGTCATGTTCAGTAGTTTTGCTATGCTTAAAAATTACACCTTTAAATGGAAAAATGCTAGATGTATGATTTTTATAGGCCAAAATAATTATCCTTTAATCATGAAACTTTTTGTGTAAATGTCATGTGCTTATTTCTACCTCCACTGTCCTGACCCTGTGCCCTTCGCCACCCTAGCACCCACGCGCTACTCACCTACCTGCGAATTAGATAAGGATAGGGAGAGAGAAAGAAATAAGAAAATAATGCGGTGAGAGTGGATTGGACAAAGAGAGAAGATAGCCCACACTAGTGATTTCTTCACTGAGTATTGTGGTTTCTACGGTGAGTATTATTTATCGACGTGGTGATTATAAAAACTAGGAAGTAGTTTAGGGTTGGGAATACATAAAAGATATTAATTGTTGACACGCTATAGGTGTATACCTTCACGTCACATGGGGCGGCAACGGTGGCTGTCTCATCATCTTATCCACGCGACCTGAGTTTTTCTTCTCTATTTTAGCCAAAAAAATCATTTTTTAATATTGGCATGTGTGAAACTAAATTTTAGAAATTAGTAATTTTTGTCATGTTAGGAGACATTTTTTTTTAAGGTCAACGGGGGGATGCGTTCCCCGCCTGATTTTATATATTGGCCCAAAATGGCCCGTTAGATAGTTTTACAATTCTGAGTTTTGTACAAGACATCACACAGATGGTGGTGTCATATCAAACGTAAACAGAAGCATTGTTCAATTGTGTATTGCAGATTCAAAAACTTGACACCATTTGTCAGCAATGTGCCTCTTTTTTCTTGGAAACCTGAAACGCCATTGCTCTGCTGTTGTCTTACAAGCCCCAAACAGTTGCGTGATAGTCTGCCTTTCTCCTCTGAACACCGCTGTGTTTCTTGCTTTCCATGGCACTTAATGCTAACTTAGGCAGTGTTTGGTCCAAGGATGGTTTGGGTCCAGGTGGGATATCCCACCTTGTCCTAGCATCTAGTTTCGAGTCAACCAAGGGCAGATTCATCCCTCATGGGAATATACCTTCAAGATCCGGGACAACCTCATCCCTAAATTTCAATGGATTTGTCTGTCCCACTTGGGATATGGGGTTCTGGGCGAAGCGCAGACGACACAAGGGAGGAGAAGAGGATGGTTGGCGAGGTCTAGGCACCGCCATGTGCTGTGCCGGTGGGCTCTGCCCCTAGCCCCACCGCGAGTGACCGCGCGGGCAACTTCGCGTGCGTAGGGAACGAAGATGGGAGAGGAAGAATAAAGGGAAAAAAGAAAAGAGGTTGACAGATGGATCCTACATGTCAGGTGTCTAATCCCACTTTTGGTGTCTCTGAACCAACCAAAAAACATTGCAGTATCATCCTTCCTCGACCAAACACTAGATAAGATCATCCCGTCTCTGAAAATTTTAAAAGAAATGTTCCATCTCTAGGTATCTTCTAACTAAACACAACCTTACAAATGGCAACTGAGGACTTCCTTACATGGGCTGCCTGAATGACATCTCTTCGTCCGTAGTGCTCAAGTAAAAAAAACTAGGCCCCCCTTTGCCCCTATCCATATGCTGTTTGGCAGGACACGCCTCCACCAATCGGTGAGTTGGTCAGTCCATCGTTTCTCCCTCTACCGTAGCAGCTAGTAAGCTAGTAGTAGCCAGTAAGGGCATCCCCAACGGTGCCACTTCAGCTAGCTCATAGGAATCCATGTCAGCACTTTTCTTATGTGAAAGAGAGAGAAGATGGAAAAGAGAAGAGACTATCTCTTATCTCAACACCTATCGCGCTCAGAAAACGAGGTAGTTTGTGGGCCTGCTCATAAGAGCATCTCCAGCAATACTACCCAAATCAGACCCCCTACTTCTGGATTTGGGTAGCCACCTATTTCAATACTACCCTTTTTTGTTGTTTGCTCTAGCAGTACTACCTAAAACACCCCCCTCAAATCTATCATAATAGAGAATGACATGTAGGCCCCACATGTCATTCTCTCCTCTATCTTCTTCTCCAGAGATGAGCTCCTCCGCTGTAACATCCTAGATGTTAAAAAGATAATTGAAATTTTGATCATGATCATCATGAAGCATAATTAGCAAGCATTGAGTCATCAATGCATTTCATGTTTAAGTTATAGCATGTTTATGTTGTTTATGATGTGCTTTATGTGATACATGAAATGATAGCATTAATGTTGATTAAGGATCTTTATGATTTTATGGTGTAAAAATTCCTTAAACAAATAAAATTTTGCCAGTGTAAACTTTGTGGTTCAAAGTATGCTCTTTAATATAGAAGCAAGGTTATGAAATGTTTTCAAGTCAAACATGTTCAAACGTGAGCTCAAAAATTGAATTTAGTGTTGTTTTTCCTTCAGTAAGCATTTTTGGCTAAGTCTTGGAAAACAGTATTGAGTTCAGTCTTTGGGATTTTATAAAATGAATTTTCATGAATAAAATTTGTGCAACTTTTGTTTCATTGATTGGTAGTATGTTTGAGCTTTGATAATGTGTAATTAGTTGCAATGTTTGATCCATGTTTAGTCCTTAATTAATTCACAAAGTTAGCTAATCAAATCAGTTTAACCCTAACCCTAACTGAATTCAGATTCCAGTTTGCAAGTACATCTGTTCTTCAACCTTGATCTCCCAAACCAGCTAGAATTAGGTGTTGAGCCTGTGGACAAAGTTGAAGATCTCACCAAGTTGATCAAGTCATAGTAATGAAGTTTTTTGAGTTGCCATTGGAAATCATGAGAAAAAGGGAGAAGAAGATGGAGGTTCAGTCTGCTACAGTGGCGCCGAAGAGCAGCTGCCACACAGCAACTTGCCGCCGACGGCCGCTGAGCATTTTCGCCGCCTTTCGTGCGTGTGACGCGCAGCTGCTTCGGTGGCACAGCTCGTGCAGGAGCTAGCAACGCCCGCGCGCTCACCCTCGCCGTTATAGCACCGCGCCGCCGACCTTCTCCCTCTTTTCCCTCTCTCTACTGCCGCCGAGTACCTCCAGTTCGCCGGCCGATTTCTCCGCCACCGTTCGCCCTTCGCTCAATTCGTCTCGTCAGTAGCCTCGCCTCGCCGTTGCGCCTCTGCTCAACCCGCTCGCGCCGTCCATCTCCGTCGGAGTTGGCCGGAGGTCACCATCTTCTACTTCACCGTCCGGAGCGCCGCCGTGGCCAGGCCACTCTGGTTGGCCTCTTACCCTCCCGTTTGTTGCGCTGTGTTCGCCTTGATGCCGTGGTTGTGATCGGCTCATGCTTTTTATCGCTATCACACAGGACGCGCCAGAACGGCGCCGTCTCCTCCAGTTCACGCCGCCGTCTCCGCCCTTCACACCGGTAGTGCACCTCCGCTCCGTCTCCACTTCGATCGAGTAGCTGTGCAAGTCGCGGTGAGCACCTTGGTCGTACACCGAGCCTTAGTCGAGCTAGTTAGGGTCAGCAACGGTCGGTTTGCCGTTGTGCCGCCAGGCTGAGCGCCACCGTGCCGCCATGGCCGCGGTCTTGCTCGCTCCAAATCCCCAGTTGCCAAACTAACCCCTTGGGCGTATGCGCGAGAGGGAGAGGAGCTCGCCGGGGTAAGTCTTGCCGCCGGCGAAGTCGCAGCCGGCGAGAACTCGCCGATCAAACTGGTCGGGGGCCTGCGTCAGCGTGGCCGCGCCACTGGGTTGACCGGGTCCCTCCGTCAGCGGTTGTGGGTAGAGGAGGGGTGGGTGCGAAAAGTTTTCAGCGCTTTAATCTTTTTCAGAAATGCTAAAAAGGCTGAAATCTTGTTTAATTCATAACTAAATAAATAATGATGCTAAAAATGTGAAACTTATTTTATTAGCTTTGTTATGAAGTGCTCTATCTAGGAAAAATATGTGTTGGTCATGTTCAGTAGTTTTGCTATGCTTAAAAATTACACCTTTAAATGGAAAAATGCTAGATGTATGATTTTTATAGGCCAAAATAATTATCCTTTAATCATGAAACTTTTTGTGGAGGTAGAAATAAGCACATGACATTTACACAAAAAGTTTCATGATTAAAGGATAATTATTTTGGCCTATAAAAATCATACATCTAGCATTTTTCCATTTAAAGGTGTAATTTTTAAGCATAGCAAAACTACTGAACATGACCAACACATATTTTTCCTAGATAGAGCACTTCATAACAAAGCTAATAAAATAAGTTTCACATTTTTAGCATCATTATTTATTTAGTTATGAATTAAACAAGATTTCAGCCTTTTTAGCATTTCTGAAAAAGATTAAAGCGCTGAAAACTTTTCGCACCCACCCCTCCTCTACCCACAACCGCTGACGGAGGGACCCGGTCAACCCAGTGGCGCGGCCACGCTGACGCAGGCCCCCGACCAGTTTGATCGGCGAGTTCTCGCCGGCTGCGACTTCGCCGGCGGCAAGACTTACCCCGGCGAGCTCCTCTCCCTCTCGCGCATACGCCCAAGGGGTTAGTTTGGCAACTGGGGATTTGGAGCGAGCAAGACCGCGGCCATGGCGGCACGGTGGCGCTCAGCCTGGCGGCACAACGGCAAACCGACCGTTGCTGACCCTAACTAGCTCGACTAAGGCTCGGTGTACGACCAAGGTGCTCACCGCGACTTGCACAGCTACTCGATCGAAGTGGAGACGGAGCGGAGGTGCACTACCGGTGTGAAGGGCGGAGACGGCGGCGTGAACTGGAGGAGACGGCGCCGTTCTGGCGCGTCCTGTGTGATAGCGATAAAAAGCATGAGCCGATCACAACCACGGCATCAAGGCGAACACAGCGCAACAAACGGGAGGGTAAGAGGCCAACCAGAGTGGCCTGGCCACGGCGGCGCTCCGGACGGTGAAGTAGAAGATGGTGACCTCCGGCCAACTCCGACGGAGATGGACGGCGCGAGCGGGTTGAGCAGAGGCGCAACGGCGAGGCGAGGCTACTGACGAGACGAATTGAGCGAAGGGCGAACGGTGGCGGAGAAATCGGCCGGCGAACTGGAGGTACTCGGCGGCAGTAGAGAGAGGGAAAAGAGGGAGAAGGTCGGCGGCGCGGTGCTATAACGGCGAGGGTGAGCGCGCGGGGCGTTGCTAGCTCCTGCACGAGCTGTGCCACCGAAGCAGCTGCGCGTCACACGCACGAAAGGCGGCGAAAATGCTCAGCGGCCGTCGGCGGCAAGTTGCTGTGTGGCAGCTGCTCTTCGGCGCCACTGTAGCAGACCTGAACCTCCATCTTCTTCTCCCTTTTTCTCATGATTTCCAATGGCAACTCAAAAAACTTCATTACTATGACTTGATCAACTTGGTGAGATCTTCAACTTTGTCCACAGGCTCAACACCTAATTCTAGCTGGTTTGGGAGATCAAGGTTGAAGAACAGATGTACTTGCAAACTGGAATCTGAATTCAGTTAGGGTTAGGGTTAAACTGATTTGATTAGCTAACTTTGTGAATTAATTAAGGACTAAAACATGGATCAAACATTTGCAACTAATTACACATTATCAAAGCTCAAACATACTACCAATCAATGAAACAAAAGTTGCACAAATTTTATTCATGAAAATTCATTTTATAAAATCCCAAGACTGAACTCAATACTGTTTTCCAAGACTTAGCCAAAAATGCTTACTGAAGGAAAAACAACACTAAATTCAATTTTTGAGCTCACGTTTGAACATGTTGACTTGAAAACATTTCATAACCTTGCTTCTATATTAAAGAGCATACTTTGAACCACAAAGTTTACACTGGCAAAATTTTATTTGTTTAAGGAATTTTTACACCATAAAATCATAAAGATCCTTAATCAACATTAATGCTATCATTTCATGTATCACATAAAGCACATCATAAACAACATAAACATGCTATAACTTAAACATGAAATGCATTGATGACTCAATGCTTGCTAATTATGCTTCATGATGATCATGATCAAAATTTCAATTATCTTTTTAACATCTAGGATGTTACAGCGAAGGAGCTCATCTCTGGAGAAGAAGATAGAGGAGAGAATGACATGTGGGGCCTACATGTCATTCTCTATTATGATAGATTTGAGGGGGGTGTTTTAGGTAGTACTGCTAGAGCAAACAACAAAAAAGGGTAGTATTGAAATAGGTGGCTACCCAAATCCAGAAGTAGGGGGTCTGATTTGGGTAGTATTGCTGGAGATGCTCTTATGAGCAGGCCCACAAACTACCCTCGTTTTCTGAGCGCGATAGGTGTTGAGATAAGAGATAGTCTCTTCTCTTTTCCATCTTCTCTCTCTTTCACATAAGAAAAGTGCTGACATAGATTCCTATGAGCTAGCTGAAGTGGCACCGTTGGGGATGCCCTTACTGGCTACTACTAGCTTACTAGCTGCTACGGTTAGAGGGAGAAACGATGGACTGACCAACTCACCGATTGGTGGAGGCGTGTCCTGCCAAACAGCATATGGATAGGGGCAAAGGGGGGCCTAGTTTTTTTTACTTGAGCACTACGGACGAAGAGATGTCATTCAGGCAGCCCATGTAAGGAAGTCCTCAGTTGCCATTTGTAAGGTTGTGTTTAGTTAGAAGATACCTAGAGATGGAACATTTTCTTTTTAAAATTTTCAGAGACGGGATGATCTTATCTAGTGTTTGGTCGAGGAAGGATGATACTGCAATGTTTTTTGGTTGGTTCAGAGACACCAAAAGTGGGATTAGACACCTGACATGTAGGATCCATCTGTCAGCCTCTTTTCTTTTTTCCCTTTATTCTTCCTCTCCCATCTTCGTTCCCTACGCACGCGAAGTTGCCCGCGCGGTCACTCGCGGTGGGGCTAGGGGCAGAGCCCACCGGCACAGCACATGGCGGTGCCTAGACCTCGCCAACCATCCTCTTCTCCTCCCTTGTGTCGTCTGCGCTTCGGCCCAGAACCCCATATCCCAAGTGGGACAGACAAATCCATTGAAATTTAGGGATGAGGTTGTCCCGGATCTTGAAGGTATATTCCCATGAGGGATGAATCTGCCCTTGGTTGACTCGAAACTAGATGCTAGGACAAGGTGGGATATCCCACCTGGACCCAAACCATCCTTGGACCAAACACTGCCTAAGTTAGCATTAAGTGCCATGGAAAGAAGAGAGACCAAAAACCTTGAGCTAGGGTGAGGATAGCTAGTGCCAGTCTCTTTACGGGGCCTCAATACCAGCGCGCGCCCAGCGGAACCTCATGTGGCCATGGCACACAAGAGACCCTAGGTTCCGACGCGGCACCGTGGTCACGGATCATGGCACCATCATAGGGCACAACTGTGATAACTCTCAAGTAACACATGTTAGGCTATCAAGGTCAAGGAAATAGCATGTGTTAGGTTTAGAAGAAGCCAAGACACGACATATGCATAAATTTGAGGAGTCAAGGATTAGTCCCAGGTTTCTGTATTGAGTTGGCGGGGTAAAATTAAAATGCATCCAGAAGTTCCAAGGATTAGGAATTTATGGAGCAAGGATTATCAAAATGGGGATCATTGGCAACAACCTGGTACATGACGAGATGTATTGGAACAAATAGCTATAAAGAAGATTAGCTATCCCCGGAATGAAAGGAGGGAGTCTAAATCATCATTATATTTCAACCTTATGTGGATGATATGATGCATGCTCGTCCTATACGTCTTCACAAACGTCAGCAGGACACAACTTACTTATATAGGGCAATATTTTATACACTATTCCCACTGACTAGTATTGTCGGAGAAGTTGACTTTCCACCTGACCTCCTGAAGAAGAGCTTGAAACCTTTGGTGACTTCTACTTGAGTCATCACAGCAAGTCTTCACGAGATGTTAGCAGCAAGCATAAGAGAGATTGGAAGACCATTTTTAATTTGCTACTTCCAAAAACTTTTAATTGCAAGATCATTTTGAAGTTTCCAAAAGTAATGTTGTAGCTGATCCAATGTATGAGCTCCGATACCAGTTGTGGCAGAATCGCCCAAATTATGATGGCCCACGTGCACCTGTCATTGTCTTTAAGACCTCTAACTACTGCACACGGGAGCCAGATAATTCCGATAGTCTGTCCAGTGTCCTTAGGGAACCCCGAATCATCCACTTCTTACAACTCATACAGGATCAACAATGGAGTAACCACAACATTACAACATTTGATACAAAAATATCATACATCGGAGTAGAGTGTGGAAGATTTTACAACATTAGGTTACAACACATGTTTCAGACCTTTTAAGTAAAAACTTAAGTTCCAAGAGATTAATAGAACTACAGAAGCAACTTAGGTAAACACCTACGAGTTAAAGGACAACCAGATCATGTCGAGCCCACTAACATGACCTCGATTAGCAGCACATGTCCGAACCTGCAACAGGGGTTAACAAACCTGAGTACTTGAGGGTACTCAACAAGACTTAACCGACGAAAAAGGAAAGACTCCAAGGATATGCAGGCTTAAGAGGATATAAGGCGATCTGAAAAGATAAAGAGTAGCCTTTGCATAAAAGCTTACTACAAGTGCATCCTTACTTTCAATGTTTTAGCTTATCATTAGCCATTAGTAGTATCTAGTTTGCACCTGATCTAAATCAAACACTTCTTTAAACATCACAGCTCATATTCATAAGTAACCATGTTCCATTGATTAACTACGATGTAGATCAGGGAATTGAGTCTCCTTGTCCTAGAAGCAATGGCGATTCAAATCGATTACCGACCCAGCTGGGGATTCCCAACCACACGACATATGCAGGTCTCGGACCTACATATATCAACCCTTCCCTCGGATGCTCCAAAACGTGAACCGGTCCGCGCTACCCGAGAGCACAGTACTCCACCGCCCTACTCTATTCCTGTAGGGTGGGCACACGATATTCCCGACATCTCCCACTCCCAGTGTGCGGTTGTCTTTTCACATAATGGAATAGCCGAGGTATCAGACTTATCGGAGTATGTGGCCTGTACTGCAAAGTCTTGACTCACACAGGTCGACAACGGACGGTCCTCAATCGACACAGGCGGGACGAGCACGACCAGGCGAACCTGTCTGCCCAAGGACACTTACCCAAAACATCAAGTCCCGCCTGGTCTCCCTTTTAACATTATCGTTGTCATGATGTTCTCACGACCCATAAACAGAGCCGAGAAGAGCAAAGGTAAAAAACCTATTTCTCGCGAACGATGAAACCATCGCTCGACTTCTATCGAAGTCTAAGAATTACTAAGCATTAAAGGTATCGACCTACACATACTAGTGGGGTAACAACTAAGGATACCTGAAAGCCAAGGTAATAATGCAGCGACGATGTTCGACCAACTCCTAATTACTTTATTGATGCTCACATAATCAACTTGTTAATTAATAATTAAAAATGCTTTGTTAATAATTACATTAATTGTACCGCGAAGGAAAGTTGTACTCAACTGTGTTAAGTTTGTTTAAGTTCTGTGATGCACATGTATGCCTCTCATCATGCATAATGCCGTGCATTCCATCATGTTAAGCATGGGTCATCTTGTTATGTGTAGTGCACGAGAGTGAGAAGGTTCGTGTTGGACAAGCTTCGGAGAAGGTTCATCCACTAGTGGTGTTGGTGCCAAGTTTGACTTCTATAATCCTTTGGTGAAATCTAACCTGCTCTGCAACGTAGGCAAGCCCCGAGCATACAACCCTCTTCTTGAGTTTTACAAAGTTATTACACTTTAAGTCTTGTGAGATGTGCATTAAGTAATTAGGAGTTGGTCGAACATCGTCGCTGCATTATTACCTTGGCTTTCAGGTATCCTTAGTTGTTACCCCCACTAGTATGTGTAGGTCGATACCTTTAATGCTTAGTAATTCTTAGACTTCGATAGAAGTCGAGCGATGGTTTCATCGTTCGCGAGAAATAGGTTTTTACCTTTGCTCTTCTCGGCTCTGTTTATGGGTCGTGAGAACATCATGACAACGATAATGTTAAAAGGGAGACCAGGCGGGACTTGATGTTTTGGTAAGTGTCCTTGGGCAGACAGGTTCGCCTGGTCGTGCTCGTCCCGCCTGTGTCGATTGAGGACCGTCCGTTGTCGACCTGTGTGAGTCAAGACTTTGCAGTACAGGCCACATACTCCGATAAGTCTGATACCTCGGCTATTCCATTATGTGAAAAGACAACCGCACACTGGGAGTGGGAGATGTCGGGAATATCGTGTGCCCACCCTACAGGAATAGAGTAGGGCGGTGGAGTACTGTGCTCTCGGGTAGCGCGGACCGGTTCACGTTTTGGAGCATCCGAGGGAAGGGTTGATATATGTAGGTCCGAGACCTGCATATGTCGTGTGGTTGGGAATCCCCAGCTGGGTCGGTAATCGATTTGAATCGCCATTGCTTCTAGGACAAGGAGACTCAATTCCCTGATCTACATCGTAGTTAATCAATGGAACATGGTTACTTATGAATATGAGCTGTGATGTTTAAAGAAGTGTTTGATTTAGATCAGGTGCAAACTAGATACTACTAATGGCTAATGATAAGCTAAAACATTGAAAGTAAGGATGCACTTGTAGTAAGCTTTTATGCAAAGGCTACTCTTTATCTTTTCAGATCGCCTTATATCCTCTTAAGCCTGCATATCCTTGGAGTCTTTCCTTTTTCGTCGGTTAAGTCTTGTTGAGTACCCTCAAGTACTCAGGGTTTGTTAACCCCTGTTGCAGGTTCGGACATGTGCTGCTAATCGAGGTCATGTTAGTGGGCTCGACATGATCTGGTTGTCCTTTAACTCGTAGGTGTTTACCTAAGTTGCTTCTGTAGTTCTATTAATCTCTTGGAACTTAAGTTTTTACTTAAAAGGTCTGAAACATGTGTTGTAACCTAATGTTGTAAAATCTTCCACACTCTACTCCGATGTATGATATTTTTGTATCAAATGTTGTAATGTTGTGGTTACTCCATTGTTGATCCTGTATGAGTTGTAAGAAGTGGATGATTCGGGGTTCCCTAAGGACACTGGACAGACTATCGGAATTATCTGGCTCCCGTGTGCAGTAGTTAGAGGTCTTAAAGACAATGACAGGTGCACGTGGGCCATCATAATTTGGGCGATTCTGCCACAACTGGTATCGGAGCTCATACATTGGATCAGCTACAACATTACTTTTGGAAAACTTCAAATGATCTTGCAATTAAAAGTTTTTGGAAGTAGCAAATTAAAAATGGTCTTCCAATCTCTCTTATGCTTGCTGCTAACATCTCGTGAAGACTTGCTGTGATGACTCAAGTAGAAGTCACCAAAAGGTTTCAAGCTCTTCTTCAGGAGGTCAGGTGGAAAGTCAACTTCTCCGACAATACTAGTCAGTGGGAATAGTGTATAAAATATTGCCCTATATAAGTAAGTTGTGTCCTGCTGACGTTGTGAAGACGTATAGGACGAGCATGCATCATATCATCCACATAAGGTTGAAATATAATGATGATTTAGACTCCCTCCTTTCATTCCGGGGATAGCTAATCTTCTTTATAGCTATTTGTTCCAATACATCTCGTCATGTACCAGGTTGTTGCCAATGATCCCCATTTTGATAATCCTTGCTCCATAAATTCCTAATCCTTGGGAACTTCTGGATGCATTTTAATTTTACCCCGCCAACTCAATACAGAAACCTGGGACTAATCCTTGACTCCTCAAATTTATGCATATGTCGTGTCTTGGCTTCTTCTAAACCTAACACATGCTATTTCCTTGACCTTGATAGCCTAACATGTGTTACTTGAGAGTTATCACAGTTGTGCCCTATGATGGTGCCATGATCCGTGACCACGGTTGCCGCGTCGGAACCTAGGGTCTCTTGTGTGCCATGGCCACATGAGGTTCCGCTGGGCGCGCGCTGGTATTGAGGCCCCGTAAAGAGACTGGCACTAGCTATCCTCACCCTAGCTCAAGGTTTTTGGGTCTCTCTTCTTTCCATGGCACTTAATGCTAACTTAGGCAGTGTTTGGTCCAAGGATGGTTTGGGTCCAGGTGGGATATCCCACCTTGTCCTAGCATCTAGTTTCGAGTCAACCAAGGGCAGATTCATCCCTCATGGGAATATACCTTCAAGATCCGGGACAACCTCATCCCTAAATTTCAATGGATTTGTCTGTCCCACTTGGGATATGGGGTTCTGGGCGAAGCGCAGACGACACAAGGGAGGAGAAGAGGATGGTTGGCGAGGTCTAGGCACCGCCATGTGCTGTGCCGGTGGGCTCTGCCCCTAGCCCCACCGCGAGTGACCGCGCGGGCAACTTCGCGTGCGTAGGGAACGAAGATGGGAGAGGAAGAATAAAGGGAAAAAAGAAAAGAGGCTGACAGATGGATCCTACATGTCAGGTGTCTAATCCCACTTTTGGTGTCTCTGAACCAACCAAAAAACATTGCAGTATCATCCTTCCTCGACCAAACACTAGATAAGATCATCCCGTCTCTGAAAATTTTAAAAGAAATGTTCCATCTCTAGGTATCTTCTAACTAAACACAACCTTACAAATGGCAACTGAGGACTTCCTTACATGGGCTGCCTGAATGACATCTCTTCGTCCGTAGTGCTCAAGTAAAAAAAACTAGGCCCCCCTTTGCCCCTATCCATATGCTGTTTGGCAGGACACGCCTCCACCAATCGGTGAGTTGGTCAGTCCATCGTTTCTCCCTCTACCGTAGCAGCTAGTAAGCTAGTAGTAGCCAGTAAGGGCATCCCAACGGTGCCACTTCAGCTAGCTCATAGGAATCTATGTCAGCACTTTTCTTATGTGAAAGAGAGAGAAGATGGAAAAGAGAAGAGACTATCTCTTATCTCAACACCTATCGCGCTCAGAAAACGAGGTAGTTTGTGGGCCTGCTCATAAGAGCATCTCCAGCAATACTACCCAAATCAGACCCCTACTTCTGGATTTGGGTAGCCACCTATTTCAATACTACCCTTTTTTGTTGTTTGCTCTAGCAGTACTACCTAAAACACCCCCCTCAAATCTATCATAATAGAGAATGACATGTAGGCCCCACATGTCATTCTCTCCTCTATCTTCTTCTCCAGAGATGAGCTCCTTCGCTGTAACATCCTAGATGTTAAAAAGATAATTGAAATTTTGATCATGATCATCATGAAGCATAATTAGCAAGCATTGAGTCATCAATGCATTTCATGTTTAAGTTATAGCATGTTTATGTTGTTTATGATGTGCTTTATGTGATACATGAAATGATAGCATTAATGTTGATTAAGGATCTTTATGATTTTATGGTGTAAAAATCCTTAAACAAATAAAATTTTGCCAGTGTAAACTTTGTGGTTCAAAGTATGCTCTTTAATATAGAAGCAAGGTTATGAAATGTTTTCAAGTCAAACATGTTCAAACGTGAGCTCAAAAATTGAATTTAGTGTTGTTTTTCCTTCAGTAAGCATTTTTGGCTAAGTCTTGGAAAACAGTATTGAGTTCAGTCTTTGGGATTTTATAAAATGAATTTTCATGAATAAAATTTGTGCAACTTTTGTTTCATTGATTGGTAGTATGTTTGAGCTTTGATAATGTGTAATTAGTTGCAATGTTTTGATCCATGTTTAGTCCTTAATTAATTCACAAAGTTAGCTAATCAAATCAGTTTAACCCTAACCCTAACTGAATTCAGATTCCAGTTTGCAAGTACATCTGTTCTTCAACCTTGATCTCCCAAACCAGCTAGAATTAGGTGTTGAGCCTGTGGACAAAGTTGAAGATCTCACCAAGTTGATCAAGTCATAGTAATGAAGTTTTTTGAGTTGCCATTGGAAATCATGAGAAAAAGGGAGAAGAAGATGGAGGTTCAGTCTGCTACAGTGGCGCCGAAGAGCAGCTGCCACACAGCAACTTGCCGCCGACGGCCGCTGAGCATTTTCGCCGCCTTTCGTGCGTGTGACGCGCAGCTGCTTCGGTGGCACAGCTCGTGCAGGAGCTAGCAACGCCCGCGCGCTCACCCTCGCCGTTATAGCACCGCGCCGCCGACCTTCTCCCTCTTTTCCCTCTCTCTACTGCCGCCGAGTACCTCCAGTTCGCCGGCCGATTTCTCCGCCACCGTTCGCCCTTCGCTCAATTCGTCTCGTCAGTAGCCTCGCCTCGCCGTTGCGCCTCTGCTCAACCCGCTCGCGCCGTCCATCTCCGTCGGAGTTGGCCGGAGGTCACCATCTTCTACTTCACCGTCCGGAGCGCCGCCGTGGCCAGGCCACTCTGGTTGGCCTCTTACCCTCCCGTTTGTTGCGCTGTGTTCGCCTTGATGCCGTGGTTGTGATCGGCTCATGCTTTTTTATCGCTATCACACAGGACGCGCCAGAACGGCGCCGTCTCCTCCAGTTCACGCCGCCGTCTCCGCCCTTCACACCGGTAGTGCACCTCCGCTCCGTCCTCCACTTCGATCGAGTAGCTGTGCAAGTCGCGGTGAGCACCTTGGTCGTACACCGAGCCTTAGTCGAGCTAGTTAGGGTCAGCAACGGTCGGTTTGCCGTTGTGCCGCCAGGCTGAGCGCCACCGTGCCGCCATGGCCGCGGTCTTGCTCGCTCCAAATCCCCAGTTGCCAAACTAACCCCTTGGGCGTATGCGCGAGAGGGAGAGGAGCTCGCCGGGGTAAGTCTTGCCGCCGGCGAAAGTCGCAGCCGGCGAGAACTCGCCGATCAAACTGGTCGGGGGCCTGCGTCAGCGTGGCCGCGCCACTGGGTTGACCGGGTCCCTCCGTCAGCGGTTGTGGGTAGAGGAGGGGTGGGTGCGAAAAGTTTTCAGCGCTTTAATCTTTTTCAGAAATGCTAAAAAGGCTGAAATCTTGTTTAATTCATAACTAAATAAATAATGATGCTAAAAATGTGAAACTTATTTTATTAGCTTTGTTATGAAGTGCTCTATCTAGGAAAAATATGTGTTGGTCATGC
>JAHUYU010003542.1:0-22253 GCA_030439765.1 Tripidium arundinaceum | reverse complement strand
AGTGTCTTCGATTCTTGTTGAAAATAATAAATCTAGTTTGCTCAATCGCGTTGCTCTGACCGCGCAGGCAGTACTTCGTGAAGCTGGATGAAACAGTGGCGAAGAAGATCGTGGTGCACAAGAGCAGCGCGCGGGGGACGCACTTCCGGCGTGCCGGCCCGCGGCGGCGCGTCTACTTCCAGTCGAACGAGGTGAGGGCGGCGATCGTCACCTGCGGCGGGCTCTGCCTGGGCCTCAACACCGTCATCCGCGAGCTTGTCTGCGGCCTCCACGACATGTACGGCGTCACCGCCATCTACGGCATCGAGGGCGGCTACAAGGGCTTCTACGCGCGCAACACGGTGGAGCTGACGCCGCGCTCCGTCAACGGCATCCACAAGCGCGGCGGCACGGTGCTGGGCACCTCCCGCGGCGGCCAGGACACGGCCAAGATCGTCGACAGCATCCAGGACCGCGGGTTCAACTAGGTTGTACATCATCGGCGGCGACGGCACGCAGAAGGGCGCGGCGTCCATCCATGAGGAGGTGCAGCGCCGCGGGCTCAAGTGCGCCGTGGTCGGCGTGCCCAAGACCATCAACAACGACATCATCGTCATCGACAAGTCGTTCGGGTTCGACACCGCCGTGGAGGAGCACAGCGCGCCATCAGCGCCGCGCACGTCAAGGCCGAGTGCGCCTAGAACGGCATTGGGGTCGTCAAGCTCATGGGCCGGAACAGCGGCTTCATTGCCATGTACACCACGCTCGCCAGCCGCGATGCCGACTGCTGCCTCATCCCGGAGTCGCCCTTCTACCTCGAGGGCAAGGGCGGCCTCCTCGAGTTCGTGGAGAAGCGCCTCCGCGACAACGGCCACATGGTCATCATCGTGGTCGAGGGCGCCGGCCAGGACCTCATCGCCAAGAGCATGCGCTTTGCCGACACCCACGACGCCTCCGGCAACAAGGTGCTCCTCGACGTCGGGCTCTGGCTCTCCCAGAAGATCAAGGAGCATTTCAAGAAGAAGCCCAGCTTCCCCATCACCCTCAAGTACATCGACTTGACGTACATGATCCGCGCCGTGCCGTCCAACGCCTCCGACAACGTCTACTGCACGCTGCTGGCACACAGCGCCCTGCATGGCGCCATGGCCGGGTACACTGGCTTCACCGTCGGGCCAATGAACGGCAGGCACGCCTACATCCCGTTCTACGTAAGGCCCTCGCCCCTCCAATCCAAGTAAATTTCTACTCTGCATGCAGTGAACTGACGTTGTCTATCCGACCATTGAATTGAATCTTGCAAAGGATCACCGAGAAGCAGAACAAGGTGGTGATCACGGACCGGATGTGGGCGCGGGTGTTGTGCTCGACGAACCAGCCGTGCTTCCTGACGCAAGAGGACGTCGAGGGAGCGAGGCTGGACGAGGAGGAGCCGCACATGCCACTCGTTGAGGGCGACAACGCCTTGGTCAGGCGGAACGCGTCCATGTGCAACGGCAATGGCCACCTCTGCAATGGCGTGGCCCGAAGGCGCGATGTCAATTCATTCACATGATGCAAAAACTAGGGATCCAAATGTGGTTGTGGTGTAGGTTTTCTTTGTAGCTTCCTTTTGTTCATTCTTTGGTTGATGTAGCATGATGTAAGTATTGACAAGAGAAGAATAACTAGTAATCCCTCCGTTCTAAATTATAATTCATTCTAGCTTGCCTAGATACACTAGCATTGTTGTACGTTGTCTATAAACCGAGTAGGAATCCTTGCCTTGTACGGTTACCTCGCTAAATAGTTATTCTTGCACGAATCACGACCCTTTGTGCGTGGGCAACTGCGATTAAGAATTCCACAAGACACATGCATCATATGCCTTTGGTAACCATCTTGTACAAGTCTAGGTACTTCTTCTTGTTTGGAAGCTCGGCTAAGATATGGAGATCATATTGCTCCTGGCACGTGATCTTATACTTTCTCAGCATGATTAGAAAAAAATGCGCATGTGGTAGACCCCTCTTCTAGAACTCCACAGCATACACATAAGCCCGAACCTTTCCAAAAATATCCTTTTTCATCAACCTCCACTTCAACTCTTCGAGCTTTGCCTCAAAGGCATGCACAATGAGATCTGGGCGATCCTATGGTGTCTGGCCAGGGTAGGGTTCACTTTTGATCTCATCCCAATTTGGATTACAGGTCATAGTCAAGTTTCCCAACATGTACCGACGTCTCATGTCTCACGGGCCTTCGATAAATGATGAGGGCATCACAGTTCGCTTTCCAATAGCTTCAGCTCTACCCTCACCAGCATGCAGGCTATCCACAATCCTTGGTAGAGGTTAGCCCTAATCTTCTTCTGATGGTTGCATATATAATTGTAAGTGCAATCAAGCCCTAAGTGGGTTTTGGTGTTGATGACCCCTCAATTAGAGGATTAATGAGATTTATTGAGATGACAAGCAAGGAATCAAATAGGAGGATGATGAACAAGTTGCAGGTACCCCATAATTGCTATGGATGGCTATGCTAGACTCAAAAGGGTTTAAATTCATTTTTATTTTGAATATTGAGTTTAGGTATGCCGTACTATAAAGAGGGATTCTAGGACAACTGTGTTAACTGTGCAACCAGATGCTCAAACCTTCAGAAATACATCCTCTCACCCAGCCTTAATAGCCAGCCAAAGTTCATCCTGTTTGAGCTATTAAAGGCAGGGCGACAGTGCCGCCCTTAGAGAGCGGCAGTGTCGCCCTCTGATGACCGTTGGGCTCGGGCCCGTATTTATACAGCTGGTCCGGCCCACAACGGTCATCTTCTTCCTTTGCTCGTTCAGTTCGTATCCAGACAGACCAAAAGCTCACCCTCTCTCCTCCATTGAAGCTCTACCTTTCCTCAAGCCGATCTGTGATTTCCACCATCAAAACTTGAGAGAAAAGGCAGCAAAACTCAATCGGAGAGCAGATCCACTGATTCCCAAAGTCAAAAGAGCATTTGGTTCGCGTTTGGCTGGCGGTTCTAGGGTTTATTACTCTTGGAGCTTGCTCCTAAGCCGGCTAGGCGTCGCCCAAGAGCTTGCCAACTATTGTGGCATCCTTGGGAAGTTTGTAATCCAAGATTGCAGCTAGTGAATCACCGCTCATCTCAAGAGTTCACTCTCTTGACTTGAGAACGAGGAGAAAGGCAAGCCTTGGTGGCAAGCCTAAGCCTTTCGTTGGCTTCCTCAACAACATGGACGTAGGCAAGCCTTGGTGGCGAGCTGAACCACGGGGTAAATCTTGTGTCACTTGTTCTTATTGTGTTCTTGTTGTTCTTCATGTTCTAGGGTTAGAGCAAGACCTTAGATCTTTGTGATTACAAGCATTCTGTGGTATTCAGTCTTCGAGCTGAACTTTCTCTTCATATTGCATCGTTACACTGTTTAGGCTATCAGGTTACCAACTACAAAGTTTCAGCTCGTTTAAGTTATTATTTGAGGTGCGGCAGTGCCGCCCTGGCAGAGCGGCATGCCGCCCTAGGTTCTGATCGAGTTTCGAGCTGAGTTTTTACAGGCCTATTCACCCCCCTCTAGGCCATCTGTGTGTACCAGAGATCCTACAAGTGGTATCAGATCTAGGTTCCTCGTATACGCTTCACCGCGTGAGGAATGGAGACCGGAGGAGCATCGGGAGTAGCTCAACTAGTCAATCCACATGACTTGGATCTGCACGAGACTGAGATTAGCGATCTCTCCGTCTCTACAATAGCGGAGGACTTTCCTCCGTTGAGATCCGATGCGGAGAAGAGACCGCAAGATGATGACAGAAAGAAGAAGAAGAAAAGCTGAAAAGAAAAAGAGAAGAGAAGCAAGAGAAGCTGAGAAGGAGAAGCAGCGGCTTCAAGACAAGAAGAGAAGAAAAGAAGAAAGAAGACTCAAGAGAGAACAAAGAAGCAAAAGAAGAGAAGCAAGGAAGAAAGAGCAAGAAAAGCTCAAGGCCGTGCATGTGTCATCTAGTGAGCTCTCTAGTAGCTCCGATGATGGCGATGATGATGAATCCTACATCAAGCCAAAGAAGGGTAGCAAGGACAAGGGCAGCAGCAACAACAAGAAGAAATACTCCGCCGTATCCTTTGACTATTCTTCTTTGACTAACCATGATCGCAAGTCTTTTATCAATGTGCCCGCGGGCAAGTTACCCAAGTTTGATGGGACTAACTTTGCCAAGTGGAAGCACTTGATGAAGGCTTATCTTGTAGGTCTTCATCCCGGCATTTGGGAGATTGTATGCAATGGTGTTGAGCCTCCAATGGATCCCGAAAACCCCACAAATGATGAGTTGGCAGCCATCCATCTCAATGGACAAGCCACTAGTGTGCTTCTTAGTGCATTGGATGGTGATGAGTATAATAGAGTGATGGGTGTGGATGTTGCCAAGAAGATTTGGGACACTTTGCACATTGCACATGAAGGTGTTGACAAAATAAGAAAGGCAAGAATTGATTTGTTGATGGCCAAGCTCAACCGGTTTGTGATCATAGATGGTGAAGGGCCCCAAGAGATGTTTGATAGATTGATGACAATGGTTGGCAAGATTAGAGGCTATGGTTGTAATGAGCTTGATGACCACAAGGTTGTCAAAATTATGTTGGAAGCCTACTCACCAAGAAATGAGACCGTGGTTACTCTCATTAGAGATAAGAAGAAGTTTGAGCACTTCACTCCAAATGATGTGCTTGGAAGAATTTTGACATTTGATATGCAAAGAGAAGAATTCAGTAGCAAAATAGCACAGAGCATGTTTACTTCTATGTTAAAATGGAGATTTCTATAAACACTGAGTTGAGATGGATTGCATTTTGATGTATCAGTAGAAAGTTGTCTGCATTGGCTTTTTGCTAGGTCTAAAAAAAACCTAGGTGACATGATGGAAAAACTAAGTGTACCGTGTACCTATAGTATCAGGAACTCACTATTTTTCGTGGCCTCGGGGCAGCAGGGCAACGCTGCTGCTGAGAGCACGAGTGAAGCCACACCCTCCGTCTACCTGGGCCGCTGTTGCACGTCCTCCTCGTGCCGGTGACGAGGTGAAAAAAAACATACGAGGCCTTCTTCGTATGCTGTCATCCCTAGACAGGCTGGCCGATGCGGTCAAGCTCGGTGTGTATGATGTGTCGGCAAAGTGCAGCGATGCCTGCTGCGGCGAGGAAGGATGGGGCAGCCGGGATCCAACCTCCGTCACGTATGAGGGAGGTCTAGAGAATTGGGGATGCTAAGCTGCGGCGGTGCCGATCCTGCTTAACCTCCTTGGCTAGGGTTTAGTGGGATGCGCGGACAATGGCGACCACAAATTGCCGGGGGCATGATAGCGCGCTCTGTACAAGAACTACCGGAGAACGTGATTGATTGCCGGAGGTTATAAAAGAAAAACCGGACGTTTCAAACTTCATTGTGAGATAAATAGCAGATTCGATTGATGCTTCTTCGCAGCTAAACTTTGTGGCATTACCTTAATAATCATAGTAATGGTACTCCGTATTTCCTAAGTGTTTTATGATCTGTTTATCATCTCTATATAAGAGAGGTATTTTAGGGTCTTTCACACCATTAGTTGAAAAAATTAGATAAATTATTGGACGCTTCATACCCTTTGTGAAATAATTTGTAAACTTAGATATAGAACCATCTGTTCATCAGTGACTTAATGTTAACTGCAGCATTACACGAATCCTTTATGCTACTCCCTTCATTCTAAATCATAAGGCATTTTAACCATTTTAGATACATTGCTTTACTGTATATACATAGTGTATATCTTGCTACAGTACATATATCTAGAAATCTTAAAACATCTTATAATTTAAATGCAGGGAGTAGTATATTATTTTCTAAGCATTTGTGACTATAATGTGGCCATTATTTACATGAATCATACATAGTGTACATCTAATAAAGAAATTGAATACTGAAATGTTCTTTAAAATCTTTAATAGTGACCATTAGTTCCATATGGACGGTTCCACGCTGCACAATTACTTTTGGCACGAATGATATAATTACATTTGATAGGAATATAGAATGATAAATATATTTTGATTAGAGAAAAGCCTTACAAAATAGATTTTGATGTATTTTTTCTAAACAATCAATATCAACTTAGAGATGCTTTAAATAAAAATCTTTTGGTTTAAGTTTTATATCCTAAATTTTATATAATTTGACTATTTGTTGGTCAAAATTTGTTACCTTTTGACTTTTACTTATACAAAATACGTTTATCATTTTGGAAAGGAGGAGAATAATGTTTAAGTATCATTGTTCACGTAAGAACTACTCCCTTTGTCTAAAAAACATGATGTTTCAGTTTTGACTAAGTCAAACTATCTAAAGTTTGATCAAATTTATACACTACAATATTAATGTTTATATTAACAAGTAAGCATTATTAATTTCGTCATGTAACATATAGTATACCTATTTGGTGTCACAAATGCTTAGAAAATAATATACTACTCCCTGCATTTAAATTATAAGATGTTTTAAGATTTCTAGATATATGTACTGTAGCAAGATATACACTATGTATATACAGTAAAGCAATGTATCTAAAATGGTTAAAATGCCTTATGATTTAGAATGAAGGGAGTAGCATAAAGGATTCGTGTAATGCTGCAGTTAACATTAAGTCACTGATGAACAGATGGTCTATATCTAAGTTTACAAATTATTTCACAAAGGGTATGAAGCGTCCAATAATTTATCTAATTTTTTCAACTAATGGTGTGAAAGACCCTAAAATACCTCTCTTATATAGAGATGATAAACAGATCATAAAACACTTAGGAAATACGGAGTACCATTACTATGATTATTAAGGTAATGCCACAAAGTTTAGCTGCGAAGAAGCATCAATCGAATCTGCTATTTATCTCACAATGAAGTTTGAAACGTCCGGTTTTTCTTTTATAACCTCCGGCAATCAATCACGTTCTCCGGTAGTTCTTGTACAGAGCGCGCTATCATGCCCCCGGCAATTTGTGGTCGCCATTGTCCGCGCATCCCACTAAACCCTAGCCAAGGAGGTTAAGCAGGATCGGCACCGCCGCAGCTTAGCATCCCCAATTCTCTAGACCTCCCTCATACGTGACGGAGGTTGGATCCCGGCTGCCCCATCCTTCCTCGCCGCAGCAGGCATCGCTGCACTTTGCCGACACATCATACACACCGAGCTTGACCGCATCGGCCAGCCTGTCTAGGGATGACAGCATACGAAGAAGGCCTCGTATGTTTTTTTTTCACCTCGTCACCGGCACGAGGAGGACGTGCAACAGCGGCCCAGGTAGACGGAGGGTGTGGCTTCACTCGTGCTCTCAGCAGCAGCGTTGCCCTGCTGCCCCGAGGCCACGAAAAATAGTGAGTTCCTGATACTATAGGTACACGGTACACTTAGTTTTTCCATCATGTCACCTAGGTTTTTTTTAGACCTAGCAAAAAGCCAATGCAGACAACTTTCTACTGATACATCAAAATGCAATCCATCTCAACTCAGTGTTTATAGAAATCTCCATTTTAACATAGAAGTAAACATGCTCTGTGCTATTTTGCTACTGAATTCTTCTCTTTGCATATCAAATGTCAAAATTCTTCCAAGCACATCATTTGGAGTGAAGTGCTCAAACTTCTTCTTATCTCTAATGAGAGTAACCACGGTCTCATTTCTTGGTGAGTAGGCTTCCAACATAATTTTGACAACCTTGTGGTCATCAAGCTCATTACAACCATAGCCTCTAATCTTGCCAACCATTGTCATCAATCTATCAAACATCTCTTGGGGCCCTTCACCATCTATGATCACAAACCGGTTGAGCTTGGCCATCAACAAATCAATTCTTGCCTTTCTTATTTTGTCAACACCTTCATGTGCAATGTGCAAAGTGTCCCAAATCTTCTTGGCAACATCCACACCCATCACTCTATTATACTCATCACCATCCAATGCACTAAGAAGCACACTAGTGGCTTGTCCATTGAGATGGATGGCTGCCAACTCATCATTTGTGGGGTTTTCGGGATCCATTGGAGGCTCAACACCATTGCATACAATCTCCCAAATGCCGGGATGAAGACCTACAAGATAAGCCTTCATCAAGTGCTTCCACTTGGCAAAGTTAGTCCCATCAAACTTGGGTAACTTGCCCGCGGGCACATTGATAAAAGACTTGCGATCATGGTTAGTCAAAGAAGAATAGTCAAAGGATACGGCGGAGTATTTCTTCTTGTTGTTGCTGCTGCCCTTGTCCTTGCTACCCTTCTTTGGCTTGATGTAGGATTCATCATCATCGCCATCATCGGAGCTACTAGAGAGCTCACTAGATGACACATGCACGGCCTTGAGCTTTTCTTGCTCTTTCTTCCTTGCTTCTCTTCTTTTGCTTCTTTGTTCTCTCTTGAGTCTTCTTTCTTCTTTTCTTCTCTTCTTGTCTTGAAGCCGCTGCTTCTCCTTCTCAGCTTCTCTTGCTTCTCTTCTCTTTTTCTTTTCAGCTTTTCTTCTTCTTCTTTCTTCATCATCTTGCGGTCTCTTCTCCGCATCGGATCTCAACGGAGGAAAGTCCTCCGCTATTGTAGAGACGGAGAGATCGCTAATCTCAGTCTCGTGCAGATCCAAGTCATGTGGATTGACTAGTTGAGCTACTCCCGATGCTCCTCCGGTCTCCATTCCTCACGCGGTGAAGCGTATACGAGGAACCTAGATCTGATACCACTTGTAGGATCTCTGGTACACACAGATGGCCTAGAGGGGGGTGAATAGGCCTGTAAAAACTCAGCTCGAAACTCGATCAGAACCTAGGGCGGCATGCCGCTCTGCCAGGGCGGCACTGCCGCACCTCAAATAATAACTTAAACGAGCTGAAACTTTGTAGTTGGTAACCTGATAGCCTAAACAGTGTAACGATGCAATATGAAGAGAAAGTTCAGCTCGAAGACTGAATACCACAGAATGCTTGTAATCACAAAGATCTAAGGTCTTGCTCTAACCCTAGAACATGAAGAACAACAAGAACACAATAAGAACAAGTGACACAAGATTTACCCCGTGGTTCAGCTCGCCACCAAGGCTTGCCTACGTCCATGTTGTTGAGGAAGCCACGAAAGGCTTAGGCTTGCCACCAAGGCTTGCCTTTCTCCTCGTTCTCAAGTCAAGAGAGTGAACTCTTGAGATGAGCGGTGATTCACTAGCTGCAATCTTGGATTACAAACTTCCCAAGGATGCCACAATAGTTGGCAAGCTCTTGGGCGACGCCTAGCCGGCTTAGGAGCAAGCTCCAAGAGTAATAAACCCTAGAACCGCCAGCCAAACGCGAACCAAATGCTCTTTTGACTTTGGGAATCAGTGGATCTGCTCTCCGATTGAGTTTTGCTGCCTTTTCTCTCAAGTTTTGATGGTGGAAATCACAGATCGGCTTGAGGAAAGGTAGAGCTTCAATGGAGGAGAGAGGGTGAGCTTTTGGTCTGTCTGGATACGAACTGAACGAGCAAAGGAAGAAGATGACCGTTGTGGGCCGGACCAGCTGTATAAATACGGGCCCGAGCCCAACGGTCATCAGAGGGCGACACTGCCGCTCTCTAAGGGCGGCACTGTCGCCCTGCCTTTAATAGCTCAAACAGGATGAACTTTGGCTGGCTATTAAGGCTGGGTGAGAGGATGTATTTCTGAAGGTTTGAGCATCTGGTTGCACAGTTAACACAGTTGTCCTAGAATCCCTCTTTATAGTACGGCATACCTAAACTCAATATTCAAAATAAAAATGAATTTAAACCCTTTTGAGTCTAGCATAGCCATCCATAGCAATTATGGGGTACCTGCAACTTGTTCATCATCCTCCTATTTGATTCCTTGCTTGTCATCTCAATAAATCTCATTAATCCTCTAATTGAGGGGTCATCAACACCAAAACCCACTTAGGGCTTGATTGCACTTACAATTATATATGCAACCATCAGAAGAAGATTAGGGCTAACCTCTACCAAGGATTGTGGATAGCCTGCATGCTGGTGAGGGTAGAGCTGAAGCTATTGGAAAGCGAACTGTGATGCCCTCATCATTTATCGAAGGCCCGTGAGACATGAGACGTCGGTACATGTTTGGGAAACTTGACTATGACCTGTAATCCAAATTGGGATGAGATCAAAAGTGAACCCTACCCTGGCCAGACACCATAGGATCGCCCAGATCTCATTGTGCATGCCTTTGAGGCAAAGCTCGAAGAGTTGAAGTGGAGGTTGATGAAAAAGGATATTTTTGGAAAGGTTCGGGCTTATGTGTATGCTGTGGAGTTCTAGAAGAGGGGTCTACCACATGCGCATTTTTTTCTAATCATGCTGAGAAAGTATAAGATCACGTGCCAGGAGCAATATGATCTCCATATCTTAGCCGAGCTTCCAAACAAGAAGAAGTACCTAGACTTGTACAAGATGGTTACCAAAGGCATATGATGCATGTGTCTTGTGGAATTCTTAATCGCAGTTGCCCACGCACAAAGGGTCGTGATTCGTGCAAGAATAACTATTTAGCGAGGTAACCGTACAAGGCAAGGATTCCTACTCGGTTTATAGACAACGTACAACAATGCTAGTGTATCTAGGCAAGCTAGAATGAATTATAATTTAGAACGGAGGGATTACTAGTTATTCTTCTCTTGTCAATACTTACATCATGCTACATCAACCAAAGAATGAACAAAAGGAAGCTACAAAGAAAACCTACACCACAACCACATTTGGATCCCTAGTTTTTGCATCATGTGAATGAATTGACATCGCGCCTTCGGGCCACGCCATTGCAGAGGTGGCCATTGCCGTTGCACATGGACGCGTTCCGCCTGACCAAGGCGTTGTCGCCCTCAACGAGTGGCATGTGCGGCTCCTCCTCGTCCAGCCTCGCTCCCTCGACGTCCTCTTGCGTCAGGAAGCACGGCTGGTTCGTCGAGCACAACACCCGCGCCCACATCCGGTCCGTGATCACCACCTTGTTCTGCTTCTCGGTGATCCTTTGCAAGATTCAATTCAATGGTCGGATAGACAACGTCAGTTCACTGCATGCAGAGTAGAAATTTACTTGGATTGGAGGGGCGAGGGCCTTACGTAGAACGGGATGTAGGCGTGCCTGCCGTTCATTGGCCCGACGGTGAAGCCAGTGTACCCGGCCATGGCGCCATGCAGGGCGCTGTGTGCCAGCAGCGTGCAGTAGACGTTGTCGGAGGCGTTGGACGGCACGGCGCGGATCATGTACGTCAAGTCGATGTACTTGAGGGTGATGGGGAAGCTGGGCTTCTTCTTGAAATGCTCCTTGATCTTCTGGGAGAGCCAGAGCCCGACGTCGAGGAGCACCTTGTTGCCGGAGGCGTCGTGGGTGTCGGCAAAGCGCATGCTCTTGGCGATGAGGTCCTGGCCGGCGCCCTCGACCACGATGATGACCATGTGGCCGTTGTCGCGGAGGCGCTTCTCCACGAACTCGAGGAGGCCGCCCTTGCCCTCGAGGTAGAAGGGCGACTCCGGGATGAGGCAGCAGTCGGCATCGCGGCTGGCGAGCGTGGTGTACATGGCAATGAAGCCGCTGTTCCGGCCCATGAGCTTGACGACCCCAATGCCGTTCTAGGCGCACTCGGCCTTGACGTGCGCGGCGCTGATGGCGCGCTGTGCTCCTCCACGGCGGTGTCGAACCCGAACGACTTGTCGATGACGATGATGTCGTTGTTGATGGTCTTGGGCACGCCGACCACGGCGCACTTGAGCCCGCGGCGCTGCACCTCCTCATGGATGGACGCCGCGCCCTTCTGCGTGCCGTCGCCGCCGATGATGTACACCTAGTTGAACCCGCGGTCCTGGATGCTGTCGACGATCTTGGCCGTGTCCTGGCCGCCGCGGGAGGTGCCCAGCACCGTGCCGCCGCGCTTGTGGATGCCGTTGACGGAGCGCGGCGTCAGCTCCACCGTGTTGCGCGCGTAGAAGCCCTTGTAGCCGCCCTCGATGCCGTAGATGGCGGTGACGCCGTACATGTCGTGGAGGCCGCAGACAAGCTCGCGGATGACGGTGTTGAGGCCCAGGCAGAGCCCGCCGCAGGTGACGATCGCCGCCCTCACCTCGTTCGACTGGAAGTAGACGCGCCGCCGCGGGCCGGCACGCCGGAAGTGCGTCCCCCGCGCGCTGCTCTTGTGCACCACGATCTTCTTCGCCACTGTTTCATCCAGCTTCACGAAGTACTGCCTGCGCGGTCAGAGCAACGCGATTGAGCAAACTAGATTTATTATTTTCAACAAGAATCGAAGACGATACTGTAGAACACAAGAGGAGATACTTACTTGACAACAGAGTAGGCAGGGTGGTCTTGCAGGGGATTCGGGTAGCTCTGCGCATGAACAAGAATCAAGAACATGAGCAAAAGCAATCCATCACCATCAGATTAACTAAGCAATCTTGTCTCTCTCTAGTCATGACAAGAAAGATGAATTAACTTCAGACTTACCTTGAGCTCGAGGAGGTAGTCGGTGAGGTGCGGGACGTCCTCAAGGACGTACCCGCCACAGCCGCCGGCGATCTTCTTCTTGGCCGACTTGGCCTTCCTCGACGGCTACGATTTCGCCACGTGGGCAAAGGAAAACTTCAATTCCATAAGCTTGTGCTGCGGTGGCTGGGTGACGGCCACCGGAGCCGTCGCTACGACGACGGTGGCGGTCTCCATCGGTCGCAGCACAATATTCAAGCAAGCAAGCTCGGGATGGTTGATCGGCGGAGCCACCGATCGATTTGAGGAGGGGCTATCCGACGAGTGAATTCGCTGGAATTGCTGGGGAACGAGGAACGCTGCTAATTCTTATCCTTGTGATGAGACTTGGGATTGGTGTGGGAAGGTGGGCAATCGAGTCTGCGGTTTATATAGCCGGGGGAGGCCGAGCGGGGCAAGAGCAAGGGCAGAACAAAGTGCTGCGTTTGCGGCGAGCGCATGCAGGACAAAACAGAGGAGTCGGAGTCGGAATTGAGTCGAGTCGGAGTCAGAATTGAGTCTACCCTCGGAGTCTCAGCTCACGTCTTCTTCTCCCTTCTTTATTATTATGCCGGTGCGTTGCAAGGCAGCACAAATTTTTGCCCACGCTTATGGTAACGGATTTGATCATTTTCAGAAATTAATAAAAGTTAATAAGCGATTTTGCATTGAAAACCCTAAACTATTTCAAATCCATTTAGGCCTAACAAATAGTAATAGACGAGACGAATTCAGTAGCAAAATAGCACAGAGCATGTTTACTTCTATGTTAAAATGGAGATTTCTATAAACACTGAGTTGAGATGGATTGCATTTTGATGTATCAGTAGAAAGTTGTCTGCATTGGCTTTTTGCTAGGTCTAAAAAAAACCTAGGTGACATGATGGAAAAACTAAGTGTACCGTGTACCTATAGTATCAGGAACTCACTATTTTTCGTGGCCTCGGGGCAGCAGGGCAACGCTGCTGCTGAGAGCACGAGTGAAGCCACACCCTCCGTCTACCTGGGCCGCTGTTGCACGTCCTCCTCGTGCCGGTGACGAGGTGAAAAAAAAACATACGAGGCCTTCTTCGTATGCTGTCATCCCTAGACAGGCTGGCCGATGCGGTCAAGCTCGGTGTGTATGATGTGTCGGCAAAGTGCAGCGATGCCTGCTGCGGCGAGGAAGGATGGGGCAGCCGGGATCCAACCTCCGTCACGTATGAGGGAGGTCTAGAGAATTGGGGATGCTAAGCTGCGGCGGTGCCGATCCTGCTTAACCTCCTTGGCTAGGGTTTAGTGGGATGCGCGGACAATGGCGACCACAAATTGCCGGGGGCATGATAGCGCGCTCTGTACAAGAACTACCGGAGAACGTGATTGATTGCCGGAGGTTATAAAAGAAAAACCGGACGTTTCAAACTTCATTGTGAGATAAATAGCAGATTCGATTGATGCTTCTTCGCAGCTAAACTTTGTGGCATTACCTTAATAATCATAGTAATGGTACTCCGTATTTCCTAAGTGTTTTATGATCTGTTTATCATCTCTATATAAGAGAGGTATTTTAGGGTCTTTCACACCATTAGTTGAAAAAATTAGATAAATTATTGGACGCTTCATACCCTTTGTGAAATAATTTGTAAACTTAGATATAGACCATCTGTTCATCAGTGACTTAATGTTAACTGCAGCATTACACGAATCCTTTATGCTACTCCCTTCATTCTAAATCATAAGGCATTTTAACCATTTTAGATACATTGCTTTACTGTATATACATAGTGTATATCTTGCTACAGTACATATATCTAGAAATCTTAAAACATCTTATAATTTAAATGCAGGGAGTAGTATATTATTTTCTAAGCATTTGTGACTATAATGTGGCCATTATTTACATGAATCATACATAGTGTACATCTAATAAAGAAATTGAATACTGAAATGTTCTTTAAAATCTTTAATAGTGACCATTAGTTCCATATGGACGGTTCCACGCTGCACAATTACTTTTGGCACGAATGATATAATTACATTTGATAGGAATATAGAATGATAAATATATTTTGATTAGAGAAAAGCCTTACAAAATAGATTTTGATGTATTTTTTCTAAACAATCAATATCAACTTAGAGATGCTTTAAATAAAAATCTTTTGGTTTAAGTTTTATATCCTAAATTTTATATAATTTGACTATTTGTTGGTCAAAATTTGTTACCTTTTGACTTTTACTTATACAAAATACGTTTATCATTTTGGAAAGGAGGAGAATAATGTTTAAGTATCATTGTTCACGTAAGAACTACTCCCTTTGTCTAAAAAACATGATGTTTCAGTTTTGACTAAGTCAAACTATCTAAAGTTTGATCAAATTTATACACTACAATATTAATGTTTATATTAACAAGTAAGCATTATTAATTTCGTCATGTAACATATAGTATACCTATTTGGTGTCACAAATGTTAGCAATTTTCTCTATAGATTTGGTCAAAGTCTACAAAAAAAAGTCCACTAGTTTTTTTATAAAAAAATCCCAAAGAAAAGTCCTCAGCGGGCCGTTCCTTCACCTTGCCCCCCGAAAGCCCAGCCATTCAAAATCGACCGAACCAAACATTGACGATGAAGCCCCAAGCCCACGTGACAGCGTCCTTCCTATTCTCAACTAAAAACCCTAGCACAACAGTCCCCACAGTTCCTCCCGTCTCATCGCAACTGCGAAGCCCCAGTTCCCACGGTTTCCCCACGACGCCGGCGATGGGCAAGCGGAAGCAGCGCGGCGGCGGCGACGGAGAACCCGCCGCGGAAGGCGACGCGGCCACCGGAGGTGCTGGCGGAGGACACAGCCCCTCCACCGTGTTCGTCTCCAACCTCCCCTACACCTTCAAGTCCTCCGAGGTAAGCACGAGCTGCCGAGTGCTCAATTGTTACCTCGCTCCGCGGTCGTAGCTCAGAATCAGGCGTTTTGTTGTTGTGCAGCTCGAGGCGGTGTTTAGCGAGGTCGGCCCAGTGCGGCGCTGCTTTATGGTCGCGGAGAAAGGTGAACTGTAGGAATCCGGTTGCTGTTTAGTCGGGAGTGTTTTCATTGGCTAATTCTACCTTTGTGGTTGCTTTACCGCAGGATCGGAGAAGAGTCGAGGCTTTGGGTTCGTGCAATTGTAAGTTCTCTCAGGAATCGCATATGTTGGTATTATGGGATTACTTTATGCTTTTATCGAGGTGCAGTTTTGAGCGAATGATGTGAAGCTCCACTGAGCCGATTGTTTCTGAATGTTAACCATAAATTCGTCTATGTCACTGTCTCAAGTGGCTCATGAACCTGCACATCCTGTGGTTACTGTACATAGGCTATACTGCGCCGAATACCAGAACTTAGAAGGGTTTTATTGTTAGCAAATTTGCTGACCGTAGACCATAACTTAATATTCACTAGAGAGTAGAGGCTAGACCAGAATGATCATATGATATAAACTAATCGTGTTGGTACCTGTCCCAGTGTTTGTTATGATTGTTCATGTATAAGTGTGCTGCTGCTAATAATCTGGGCGTAAAGTTTTCATTGACACTGTTAAGCGATGATATGGTTAATGTAATGTGTTCCCGTATATGCCAGTGCAACTGTTCAAGATGCTGATCGAGCTATTCAACAAAAGAATGGATTTCCTGTTGCTGGTAGGAAAATCAGAGTTAAACTAGCAATGAATCGTGCTCCACTGAAGGAACGTTTGCAAAAGAAGGAGAATAGTAAGGGTCCTCTCATAACAGGTTGTTGCTGCTGAAGTTCAGTAGATTGTGGATCTGATGGTCTTGTGTTTTATTTGCTTGTGAGCAGTGCAAGTAAAGGACTCTGATGCAAAAGATGAAGCAGACAAGACTTCTCCTGCTGAAAAGCATAAGGGGCAATCTCATAAAATAGATCCAGGTTGTAATGGAAATTACTTTTTTTTTGGTTTTGTTTATGTTTATGCCATGGTTAGTATTTTCCAATACTGATGCAAATGTTATGTTGAACCAGAGCAACCACATTTGTTGTCAAAGGATGCTATGGTATCAAAGGAAGCCCCCATTGGCGACCCCGAAAAAGTGAAAAGTTCTGAAAAGCAAAGGTGTGTACTGCAATATTTTACTTCAGAAGTCATCACCTAAATCTAACTTGTCATATGTTTTATGGGTCAAATTTGCCCCCATCATCAGAGACTCATTCTTAGTAATTCTTGGTTGCCATCTAACCACTTTATTTCATCTGTACCCTTTTTTGGATAAGCTGCAAACAGTTAATTATAACTATGCATGAAGGTTTTGGTAGCATTTAACGTCTTTATTATAGTTATTTAAGGATATTACCTTTTTTCCCTTTGGGTTGATTGGCAATTCTGATATCCTTATATTATAAAGGGTTGCAAAGACAGTGATTTTTGGTGGCCTGCGAGACTCCGCCATGGCAAGCGAGGTTTTCCGTCAAGCTCGAGAGATTGGTTCAGTTGTATCTGTAAACTATCCACTTCCCAAAGAGGAAATGGAATTCCATGGTATGCTCTTTTCATATTCACATACTTTGGATTCTAATTTCATGTAAACTGTGCTTTTATGGTGCTTAATTTCCTGGTGTAAGTTCTTTGAGTTAATTCTGCAGCACTAATTTAGAGCTGTGATAATTACCATTATTAGTCTTTTGAGTGATGATGCTGATAACCTGGCAACGTCAAAGGGTTTATCTTAGGCTTGTACATGATTACAGGGTTGTCTTTGAGCTGTGATGGTACTGCTTGTGTTTTGAGTTACTTTTTCATCATGTACCAAATTTGCAATTTCCAAGGGGCTCTTTTGACCCACTACTTATGGTTATAATCTGTCTATGGCATCATGCCTGTTTTGACACAAGGCCTTTGTAATTGTTATGCATGTGAGTACGGTTTATATTTGGTCCCTGTAAATTCCTAGTGTATGGACGATGCAAAAACATGATGTCTTCAGTGGTGTCAGTTTTCAATCTCGAGATTCCAGTTTCTGGCCTCATGCTGGTTTTCCCTGTAAAAAATGCATAATGAATTTCTGCTCATTTATCATTTGGCATAATTTTCTTGCAGGAATTTCTTAAGGGTTTCCTTGTTTCTTCTTTGTAGACTGTTTTGTCTTTGCCAAATTAGGATGCAGTGTATATGTCTCATGATTCATGAATAGTAAATCTGTTGCTTTATGCTTCAATAGGAAAAGTTGAACTCTTGCACTATACATGACATGTCTCATTTAGCTTACTTCCTTGTCGTTTCAACAAGCATCTACTGTTATTCACCTATTCTCGTTTACTTCAATTACCATATGATTCTGTAAACACCTCTAACTTTAAATTGTTACTGCCATCCCCTGCAGGACTTGCTCGAGATGGATGCACATCAGATACGGCAGCTGTACTCTTTGCAAGTGTCAAATCAGCTTGGGATTCTGTTGTCCAACTGCATCGTAAGGAATTCAAGGGAGCTATTGTTTGGGCTCGTCAACTTGGCGGAGAGGTAACTTAATGGCTATGGCTTTCCATTGTTTTTATCTGCATATGTTTGATGATTCACTCACCTTATTTTGTGCTTCTGCTTGTTTTATCCCTATTCTGCAACTAATAATTTTGTGAAAGCATCTTCTGTTCCTGCAATCGTTAATTTTACGTGTTTCTGAGTTTATTTGTATTTGTTAATGCCGTCTTAACACTTGCTCCTTAGTACTAAAGCGTGTGTTATTAAATGAAAATTATATTGCTGTAACGAAAAATGGGTTCAGATCCCAAATTTTGTCTATGCCTCACACATCTTGTCAAAACCTCATACAGTCATATATTCCAGGTTTCCAGAATATAGGTTTTAAATAATTTAGATAGCTAAAATTTGCATATCAGAGTCATTTAAGTACCAGCTCTTTATGTTGCTTAGTGTAGTAGAGTGTAATAGGTGAATAACAGTAGATGCTTGTTGAAACGACAAGGAAGTAAGCTAAATGAGACATGTCATGTATAGTGCAAGAGTTCAACTTTTCCTATTGAAGCATAAAGCAACAGATTTACTATTCATGAATCATGAGACATATACACTGCATCCTAATTTGGCAAAGACAAAACAGTCTACAAAGAAGAAACAAGGAAACCCTTAAGAAATTCCTGCAAGAAAATTATGCCAAATGATAAATGAGCAGAAATTCATTATGCATTTTTTACAGGGAAAACCAGCATGAGGCCAGAAACTGGAATCTCGAGATTGAAAACTGACACCACTGAAGACATCATGTTTTTGCATCGTCCATACACTAGGAATTTACAGGGACCAAATATAAACCGTACTCACATGCATAACAATTACAAAGGCCTTGTGTCAAAACAGGCATGATGCCATAGACAGATTATAACCATAAGTAGTGGGTCAAAAGAGCCCCTTGGAAATTGCAAATTTGGTACATGATGAAAAAAGTAACTCAAAACACAAGCAGTACCATCACAGCTCAAAGACAACCCTGTAATCATGTACAAGCCTAAGATAAACCCTTTGACGTTGCCAGGTTATCAGCATCATCACTCAAAAGACTAATAATGGTAATTATCACAGCTCTAAATTAGTGCTGCAGAATTAACTCAAAGAACTTACACCAGGAAATTAAGCACCATAAAAGCACAGTTTACATGAAATTAGAATCCAAAGTATGTGAATATGAAAAGAGCATACCATGGAATTCCATTTCCTCTTTGGGAAGTGGATAGTTTACAGATACAACTGAACCAATCTCTCGAGCTTGACGGAAAACCTCGCTTGCCATGGCGGAGTCTCGCAGGCCACCAAAAATCACTGTCTTTGCAACCCTTTATAATATAAGGATATCAGAATTGCCAATCAACCCAAAGGGAAAAAAGGTAATATCCTTAAATAACTATAATAAAGACGTTAAATGCTACCAAAACCTTCATGCATAGTTATAATTAACTGTTTGCAGCTTATCCAAAAAAGGGTACAGATGAAATAAAGTGGTTAGATGGCAACCAAGAATTACTAAGAATGAGTCTCTGATGATGGGGGCAAATTTGACCCATAAAACATATGACAAGTTAGATTTAGGTGATGACTTCTGAAGTAAAATATTGCAGTACACACCTTTGCTTTTCAGAACTTTTCACTTTTTCGGGGTCGCCAATGGGGGCTTCCTTTGATACCATAGCATCCTTTGACAACAAATGTGGTTGCTCTGGTTCAACATAACATTTGCATCAGTATTGGAAAATACTAACCATGGCATAAACATAAACAAAACCAAAAAAAAAGTAATTTCCATTACAACCTGGATCTATTTTATGAGATTGCCCCTTATGCTTTTCAGCAGGAGAAGTCTTGTCTGCTTCATCTTTTGCATCAGAGTCCTTTACTTGCACTGCTCACAAGCAAATAAAACACAAGACCATCAGATCCACAATCTACTGAACTTCAGCAGCAACAACCTGTTATGAGAGGACCCTTACTATTCTCCTTCTTTTGCAAACGTTCCTTCAGTGGAGCACGATTCATTGCTAGTTTAACTCTGATTTTCCTACCAGCAACAGGAAATCCATTCTTTTGTTGAATAGCTCGATCAGCATCTTGAACAGTTGCACTGGCATATACGGGAACACATTACATTAACCATATCATCGCTTAACAGTGTCAATGAAAACTTTACGCCCAGATTATTAGCAGCAGCACACTTATACATGAACAATCATAACAAACACTGGGACAGGTACCAACACGATTAGTTTATATCATATGATCATTCTGGTCTAGCCTCTACTCTCTAGTGAATATTAAGTTATGGTCTACGGTCAGCAAATTTGCTAACAATAAAAACCCTTCTAAGTTCTGGTATTCGGCGCAGTATAGCCTATGTACAGTAACCACAGGATGTGCAGGTTCATGAGCCACTTGAGACAGTGACATAGACGAATTTATGGTTAACATTCAGAAACAATCGGCTCAGTGGAGCTTCACATCATTCGCTCAAAACTGCACCTCGATAAAAGCATAAAGTAATCCCATAATACCAACATATGCGATTCCTGAGAGAACTTACAATTGCACGAACCCAAAGCCTCGACTCTTCTCCGATCCTGCGGTAAAGCATAAGGGGCAATCTCATAAAATAGATCCAGGTTGTAATGGAAATTACTTTTTTTTTGGTTTTGTTTATGTTTATGCCATGGTTAGTATTTTCCAATACTGATGCAAATGTTATGTTGAACCAGAGCAACCACATTTGTTGTCAAAGGATGCTATGGTATCAAAGGAAGCCCCCATTGGCGACCCCGAAAAAGTGAAAAGTTCTGAAAAGCAAAGGTGTGTACTGCAATATTTTACTTCAGAAGTCATCACCTAAATCTAACTTGTCATATGTTTTATGGGTCAAATTTGCCCCCATCATCAGAGACTCATTCTTAGTAATTCTTGGTTGCCATCTAACCACTTTATTTCATCTGTACCCTTTTTTGGATAAGCTGCAAACAGTTAATTATAACTATGCATGAAGGTTTTGGTAGCATTTAACGTCTTTATTATAGTTATTTAAGGATATTACCTTTTTTCCCTTTGGGTTGATTGGCAATTCTGATATCCTTATATTATAAAGGGTTGCAAAGACAGTGATTTTTGGTGGCCTGCGAGACTCCGCCATGGCAAGCGAGGTTTTCCGTCAAGCTCGAGAGATTGGTTCAGTTGTATCTGTAAACTATCCACTTCCCAAAGAGGAAATGGAATTCCATGGTATGCTCTTTTCATATTCACATACTTTGGATTCTAATTTCATGTAAACTGTGCTTTTATGGTGCTTAATTTCCTGGTGTAAGTTCTTTGAGTTAATTCTGCAGCACTAATTTAGAGCTGTGATAATTACCATTATTAGTCTTTTGAGTGATGATGCTGATAACCTGGCAACGTCAAAGGGTTTATCTTAGGCTTGTACATGATTACAGGGTTGTCTTTGAGCTGTGATGGTACTGCTTGTGTTTTGAGTTACTTTTTCATCATGTACCAAATTTGCAATTTCCAAGGGGCTCTTTTGACCCACTACTTATGGTTATAATCTGTCTATGGCATCATGCCTGTTTTGACACAAGGCCTTTGTAATTGTTATGCATGTGAGTACGGTTTATATTTGGTCCCTGTAAATTCCTAGTGTATGGACGATGCAAAAACATGATGTCTTCAGTGGTGTCAGTTTTCAATCTCGAGATTCCAGTTTCTGGCCTCATGCTGGTTTTCCCTGTAAAAAATGCATAATGAATTTCTGCTCATTTATCATTTGGCATAATTTTCTTGCAGGAATTTCTTAAGGGTTTCCTTGTTTCTTCTTTGTAGACTGTTTTGTCTTTGCCAAATTAGGATGCAGTGTATATGTCTCATGATTCATGAATAGTAAATCTGTTGCTTTATGCTTCAATAGGAAAAGTTGAACTCTTGCACTATACATGACATGTCTCATTTAGCTTACTTCCTTGTCGTTTCAACAAGCATCTACTGTTATTCACCTATTACACTCTACTACACTAAGCAACATAAAGAGCTGGTACTTAAATGACTCTGATATGCAAATTTTAGCTATCTAAATTATTTAAAACCTATATTCTGGAAACCTGGAATATATGACTGTATGAGGTTTTGACAAGATGTGTGAGGCATAGACAAAATTTGGGATCTGAACCCATTTTTCGTTACAGCAATATAATTTTCATTTAATAACACACGCTTTAGTACTAAGGAGCAAGTGTTAAGACGGCATTAAC
>JAHUYU010003072.1:0-20147 GCA_030439765.1 Tripidium arundinaceum | reverse complement strand
CAAAACCGCACCAATCGGACGAGCGCTCCTCACCAATCATTTCTGATGATTTTTTTTTGGGGATTCAGGGAGGGAAGACGGAAGGCGGCGCGCGTGCGTGCGTATGTACCTGGACGGGCGCGGGAGCCGGCGCCGGGGTGGCGGTGGCGGTGGCGGCTAGGGCCGCCGCCGAGTCGGCGTCAGCGTCGGAGTCGGAGTCGAGGCGCTGCAGGTCGGCGGCGGTGGAGTTGTTGGAGGCGGCGGAGGTGAAGGCGGAGATGTCGACGAGGCGGCGCGCGGGCGTGGCGGACATGAAGAAGAGGACGCAGACGGTGGCCATGGCGGCGCCCAGCACGAAGGACACCAGCGGGCTGACGCTGCTCATGTCGCCGCCCTTCATTTTCTCCTCGCTCACGAGGGACGGCGGACGGGGATGTCGATCCCTTGCCTACTTGGCGGTGGCTTCAGGTTCTGCTGGGTTTGTTGCTGCCCGTTGCGTTGTTGCCGTGGCGAGCCGAGGCGTGGGGCGGGGGTGCGGAGGAACAAGGAACGGAACGCGCAAGGGACCGGAGCGGGACACGGGATGGGATGGGATGCCGAGGCCTTTTTAACACGCAAGGCACAGGGACTGGGAGGTGGGCCCAGGCCAAGCGGGGAACGGGTAGTCAAACGAAAAACGAAACGGAAAGAAATGTCGCGTCCCGGTGCCGGCGAGGCGGCCAAGAGAGGCAGGTTAGCTAGCGGCGGCCAGGCGAGGCGACAGATCATCATCATCATCACTGTGTCTGTCATTTGATCCCAGCCACCCCAACCACGGGGTTTCCGCGCGGCCGGCGGGGTTGGTTCGTTGGATTGGACTCGCGGAGTGGGCGACCCGGTTCGGCAATCGGCGCTCTTGCCCTTCTTTGGTCGACCGTTCGGTCCGCGTCGCGCGCGCCCTTCTCTGTCCTGTAGACGTGCTGCACTTGCTCTCTAGTCTTTACCGCCACACCTCCTCTTCTCTGATGGGCGATGCCCACGTCGGTTGAGCTTCAGGCTGCAGCTAGCACAATGTGGAGAACAAGGAGATGGAGAACTCCTTCACACATTGATGACTCTCTAGATAATGTCATCTCCGGCGGTCCCCAATACCATCCATTATCGCTATAAAACTATCATGTTAAGAGAAGACGAGTCTTTTTTCTTGCTCCAATGGTCTTCCAATAGCTCTCCTTTTTTCTCAGTGGCCAAAAAAAACTCTTCATCTCTCATCAAATGAAAGGGGAGTTGCATCTTCTCCAATACTATGGACACCACAATAATTGTCGCCTATTCTACCTTGCTCAATGCCCACGCCGTGGCTGGTGATGAGGACGCCTCCACCTCGCTCGTCGGCGCCTCTGACGGCAGAGGCGGACTCCTGCTCCGCGATCGCCACCAGGAGGCCTAGCCTCGCGTTGCGGCTAGAGACGAGGATGACTCCACCTCGCCCATCGACGACTCCAGCGGCGGAGGCGGAACTCTGTGACTCGGAGGAGGAGCTTGCGGGCGGCGGCCATAGCCATGCCAGGGGCAGAGAAGGGGCACCATGGCCATGCCAGGGGCAAAGGGACGCCATGGCGGGAGCGTTGGACTTGTGCGCGACACGGGATCGAACACGGTCCCCATGCTACCATGGAGAGAAAACGAGAGGAAGAAAAGAGAGATAAACAAACTATGGCCTGACTGTATTGGAAGAGATTATTGATGATCTGCAAAGACATTTCTCTCAATATTCCAAAAAACGGTATTATGATACCTCAACTATCACTTTATTGGGAGAGATGTATCAGAGAGCTGATGGAGATGCTCTGGGCACTGTGCACTAATAATCATTTGTTGCCCTCGTATTACAGACTTGGCTTGTATAATGCCATCGAACATTGAACTTCACTAGAGATGGTTGTGCTCGGTTTCTTTCTAGTATGTTTTTTTTTTCTTCACGCACCTATCATATGAACTCTATCTTATACAAAGAAAAAAAACACAAACACACACACACAAATTTGTTGTCACGGGATAACATGAACACTGGCTGGCTCCGCTCCCGGTGGCTTGCCTCGTACAACCCATGTCGACCGCGGGCATGAACCAGCCACGCAAATCGCGGCGCCGCCGCACTGCCTGCCTGTACTTGTCCGCCTCCTCCGCTTCTGTCTTGTTGCCATCGGAGCGGCCAGCCCGGGCGAGCGGCGACGAAATGGGGGCCGGCCGGGCCTGGGCGCCTGGCCTCGCCGCTTGCGTGCCACTGCGGGTAACCGAACGGAACCAACCGCCAAGCGCCGGCTGGCCAGTATAAAAAAACCAGCTCAAGCAGAGGCAGCCACGCATGTGTCGATGGAGCCAACGATTTCTCCTTCCATTTCTACCTAGCCGAGCAGTAGTTGTAGCGTAAAACAGAGCGAGGCGACCTGCCAAAAAGTTTTGTTAAAAAAGGTGATCCCTTCGCCGCGTCTTCGTGTACTATCCTACCGCCAATTCCGGGATCACGTCACAGGCCGCCGCGCCGCGACCAGACCAGCCTTCCTTCTAGGCACCAGTCTGACGGTGGTATGGCGATTCGTCGGTGCACGGACTTTTACTGCACATGACATGCATGGTCCATTGGTCCAACTCCAACCAGTCCAAGCCTTGCTTCTCTTCTTTCACACACACACTGACACGCACGCCTCCTCTGGCTTTATATTAGCAGTATGTGCACCTGTATTTTTCTTTTAAGACTGACTGAACACTTACTATTTCCCCTTTTGTTTTCCATCTCTCTTTCTCTGTCTGTGTTTTCCGATCGATGGCACTGCCTCCGTCTCCGTGAAAGACATCTGACTGCTGAAAACAAAAGGCAAAGTCATGATCATGAAGGGAAGAACCAACTTTTGCAGCTGAACACCACCATCGATCTCCCATGTCACGAACAACAAACACGTCCAGTCAGGCAGCCTGCCCACCAATTCGGTCGCTTACTACCACTGGCATGGTACTAGCTAGCGCCCAAAGCATGCAGCAGTTGAACTTGCTGCTAGTGCTAGCTACCCTTGCTGCTACTGAACACACCAAGACCCTGTTTTTATTTGCTGCTACCCTGATGCTACTGAGTACCGATAGCTATTCGGCACACAAATTCAGGCCCTGGTCGTTATCATCTTCGTTCCTAAATGAAAATCAACCCTTGCACAACACGCTCGGCAACCAGTGTCCAGACTCCAGAGGTAGCTGACGAAACATCATCAGCCTAATCGTGATACAATTCCCGACAGCCACGCTCTGCCTAACAATGGCATACCCATGCCATTCGCGCGGACTGGGTGTGCATCGTTTGGTCCATAATTTTTGGCTGGATATAACTAAGCCGACTCCTAATAATTCTGCCGAACCTTATTAGGCGCAGCCCGGCCGGCAGCAGCCGCCGTGCCATTGAGCTCCACCGCCGTGGACCTGCCTCCGGTGCACCTGTTCGGGAAAAAAAAATAAGTGGAGACCTACCTGACGGAGGCACCATGAGGATATGTCACACATTCATGACACGTGTCTACAAGTTGTATAAGCATTCCATACGTGTGACTATTGCATGAACTCTCTCAAACATTATATGCTTGCACATCAACAATATTACAAATCCACGACAGGCTATTAGAAGAACTTCAGCAGAATCCCTCAAATCAAGGCCTTTACTTTTGATTTGAGAGCTCTCCTCATTTTCGAGGATCTGATTTTCTATATATACTCCAACATGAGCCCTCAAATTCATTATAACAAACACTAACATAAAAGGACCCACTCGACATTCTCTATTCATCTCTTATCCTCGCTCTATCGACTGAGCTATGCACCGCGGCTCGCCTCGCGCGAGGAACAAGTCGGGCGACTCATGGGCAAAAGGCGGGAGGTGCGAGGATGCGCTCGCCGAGGGAGTGACGTGAGGTCAAGCGACTCGCGGAGAAGAGGCCGGAGGCGCGAGGATCCACTTGCCGGGGGGGGGAGGAGCGACGCCCGCGAGAGGGCGCAAGGATGTGATAAGGAGGTAGAAAGTGGCCGACAGTGAAGGATAGAATTAGAGCCTCGAAGAATGAGGACCAGAGGAAGATTTGAGGGTTCCAGTAGAGACTCTGCCGAAACTTGTTATATTGTTTATTTACTCAAGATCTCAAATTTAATTTTAAGGTTCAAATAGAGGCTCCGCTGCGGTTGCTAGCGCTTATGTCCCCACTCAATTATTATTTTTGCCGCGTGGTGCCTCTATTTGAACCTTAAAATTAAATTTGAGATCTTGAGTAAATAAACAATATAACAAGTTTCGGCAGAGTCTCTACTGGAACCCTCAAATCTTCCTCTGGTCCTCATTCTTCGAGGCTCTAATTCTATCCTTCACTGTCGGCCACTTTCTACCTCCTTATCACATCCTTGCGCCCTCTCGCGGGCGTCGCTCCTCCCCCCCCCGGCAAGTGGATCCTCGCGCCTCCGGCCTCTTCTCCGCGAGTCGCTTGACCTCACGTCACTCCCTCGGCGAGCGCATCCTCGCACCTCCCGCCTTTTGCCCATGAGTCGCCCGACTTGTTCCTCGCGCGAGGCGAGCCGCGGTGCATAGCTCAGTCGATAGAGCGAGGATAAGAGATGAATAGAGAATGTCGAGTGGGTCCTTTTATGTTAGTGTTTGTTATAATGAATTTGAGGGCACATGACATGCATGGTCCATTGGTCCAACTCCAACCAGTCCAAGCCTTGCTTCTCTTCTTTCACACACACACTGACACGCACGCCTCCTCTGGCTTTATATTAGCAGTATGTGCACCTGTATTTTCTTTTAAGACTGACTGAACACTTACTATTTCCCCTTTTGTTTTCCATCTCTCTTTCTCTGTCTGTGTTTTCCGATCGATGGCACTGCCTCCGTCTCCGTGAAAGACATCTGACTGCTGAAAACAAAAGGCAAAGTCATGATCATGAAGGGAAGAACCAACTTTTGCAGCTGAACACCACCATCGATCTCCCATGTCACGAACAACAAACACGTCCAGTCAGGCAGCCTGCCCACCAATTCGGTCGCTTACTACCACTGGCATGGTACTAGCTAGCGCCCAAAGCATGCAGCAGTTGAACTTGCTGCTAGTGCTAGCTACCCTTGCTGCTACTGAACACACCAAGACCCTGTTTTTATTTGCTGCTACCCTGATGCTACTGAGTACCGATAGCTATTCGGCACACAAATTCAGGCCCTGGTCGTTATCATCTTCGTTCCTAAATGAAAATCAACCCTTGCACAACACGCTCGGCAACCAGTGTCCAGACTCCAGAGGTAGCTGACGAAACATCATCAGCCTAATCGTGATACAATTCCCGACAGCCACGCTCTGCCTAACAATGGCATACCCATGCCATTCGCGCGGACTGGGTGTGCATCGTTTGGTCCATAATTTTTGGCTGGATATAACTAAGCCGACTCCTAATAATTCTGCCGAACCTTATTAGGCGCAGCCCGGCGGCAGCAGCCGCCGTGCCATTGAGCTCCACCGCCGTGGACCTGCCTCCGGTGCACCTGTTCGGGAAAAAAAAATAAGTGGAGACCTACCTGACGGAGGCACCATGAGGATATGTCACACATTCATGACACGTGTCTACAAGTTGTATAAGCATTCCATACGTGTGACTATTGCATGAACTCTCTCAAACATTATATGCTTGCACATCAACAATATTACAAATCCACGACAGGCTATTAGAAGAACTTCAGCAGAATCCCTCAAATCAAGGCCTTTACTTTTGATTTGAGAGCTCTCCTCATTTTCGAGGATCTGATTTTCTATATATACTCCAACATGAGCCCTCAAATTCATTATAACAAACACTAACATAAAAGGACCCACTCGACATTCTCTATTCATCTCTTATCCTCGCTCTATCGACTGAGCTATGCACCGCGGCTCGCCTCGCGCGAGGAACAAGTCGGGCGACTCATGGGCAAAAGGCGGGAGGTGCGAGGATGCGCTCGCCGAGGGAGTGACGTGAGGTCAAGCGACTCGCGGAGAAGAGGCCGGAGGCGCGAAGGATCCACTTGCCGGGGGGGGGAGGAGCGACGCCCGCGAGAGGGCGCAAGGATGTGATAAGGAGGTAGAAAGTGGCCGACAGTGAAGGATAGAATTAGAGCCTCGAAGAATGAGGACCAGAGGAAGATTTGAGGGTTCCAGTAGAGACTCTGCCGAAACTTGTTATATTGTTTATTTACTCAAGATCTCAAATTTAATTTTAAGGTTCAAATAGAGGCACCACGCGGCAAAAATAATAATTGAGTGGGGACATAAGCGCTAGCAACCGCAGCGGAGCCTCTATTTGAACCTTAAAATTAAATTTGAGATCTTGAGTAAATAAACAATATAACAAGTTTCGGCAGAGTCTCTACTGGAACCCTCAAATCTTCCTCTGGTCCTCATTCTTCGAGGCTCTAATTCTATCCTTCACTGTCGGCCACTTTCTACCTCCTTATCACATCCTTGCGCCCTCTCGCGGGCGTCGCTCCTCCCCCCCCCGGCAAGTGGATCCTCGCGCCTCCGGCCTCTTCTCCGCGAGTCGCTTGACCTCACGTCACTCCCTCGGCGAGCGCATCCTCGCACCTCCCGCCTTTTGCCCATGAGTCGCCCGACTTGTTCCTCGCGCGAGGCGAGCCGCGGTGCATAGCTCAGTCGATAGAGCGAGGATAAGAGATGAATAGAGAATGTCGAGTGGGTCCTTTTATGTTAGTGTTTGTTATAATGAATTTGAGGGCTCATGTTGGAGTATATATAGAAAATCAGATCCTCGAAAATGAGGAGAGCTCTCAAATCAAAAGTAAAGGCCTTGATTTGAGGGATTCTGCTGAAGTTCTTCTAATAGCCTGTCGTGGATTTGTAATATTGTTGATGTGCAAGCATATAATGTTTGAGAGAGTTCATGCAATAGTCACACGTATGGAATGCTTATACAACTTGTAGACACGTGTCATGAATGTGTGACATATCCTCATGGTGCCTCCGTCAGGTAGGTCTCCACTTATTTTTTTTTCCCGAACAGGTGCACCGGAGGCAGGTCCACGGCGGTGGAGCTCAATGGCACGGCGGCTGCTGCCGGCCGGGCTGCGCCTAATAAGGTTCGGCAGAATTATTAGGAGTCGGCTTAGTTATATCCAGCCAAAAATTATGGACCAAACGATGCACACCCAGTCCGCGCGAATGGCATGGGTATGCCATTGTTAGGCAGAGCGTGGCTGTCGGGAATTGTATCACGATTAGGCTGATGATGTTTCGTCAGCTACCTCTGGAGTCTGGACACTGGTTGCCGAGCGTGTTGTGCAAGGGTTGATTTTCATTTAGGAACGAAGATGATAACGACCAGGGCCTGAATTTGTGTGCCGAATAGCTATCGGTACTCAGTAGCATCAGGGTAGCAGCAAATAAAAACAGGGTCTTGGTGTGTTCAGTAGCAGCAAGGGTAGCTAGCACTAGCAGCAAGTTCAACTGCTGCATGCTTTGGGCGCTAGCTAGTACCATGCCAGTGGTAGTAAGCGACCGAATTGGTGGGCAGGCTGCCTGACTGGACGTGTTTGTTGTTCGTGACATGGGAGATCGATGGTGGTGTTCAGCTGCAAAAGTTGGTTCTTCCCTTCATGATCATGACTTTGCCTTTTGTTTTCAGCAGTCAGATGTCTTTCACGGAGACGGAGGCAGTGCCATCGATCGGAAAACACAGACAGAGAAAGAGAGATGGAAAACAAAAGGGGAAATAGTAAGTGTTCAGTCAGTCTTAAAAGAAAATACAGGTGCACATACTGCTAATATAAAGCCAGAGGAGGCGTGCGTGTCAGTGTGTGTGTGAAAGAAGAGAAGCAAGGCTTGGACTGGTTGGAGTTGGACCAATGGACCATGCATGTCATGTGCAGTAAAAGTCCGTGCACCGACGAATCGCCATACCACCGTCAGACTGGTGCCTAGAAGGAAGGCTGGTCTGGTCGCGGCGCGGCGGCCTGTGACGTGATCCCGGAATTGGCGGTAGGATAGTACACGAAGACGCGGCGAAGGGATCACCTTTTTTAACAAAACTTTTTGGCAGGTCGCCTCGCTCTGTTTTACGCTACAACTACTGCTCGGCTAGGTAGAAATGGAAGGAGAAATCGTTGGCTCCATCGACACATGCGTGGCTGCCTCTGCTTGAGCTGGTTTTTTTATACTGGCCAGCCGGCGCTTGGCGGTTGGTTCCGTTCGGTTACCCGCAGTGGCACGCAAGCGGCGAGGCCAGGCGCCCAGGCCCGGCCGGCCCCCATTTCGTCGCCGCTCGCCCGGGCTGGCCGCTCCGATGGCAACAAGACAGAAGCGGAGGAGGCGGACAAGTACAGGCAGGCAGTGCGGCGGCGCCGCGATTTGCGTGGCTGGTTCATGCCCGCGGTCGACATGGGTTGTACGAGGCAAGCCACCGGGAGCGGAGCCAGCCAGTGTTCATGTTATCCCGTGACAACAAATTTGTGTGTGTGTGTTTGTGTTTTTTTTCTTTGTATAAGATAGAGTTCATATGATAGGTGCGTGAAGAAAAAAAAAACATACTAGAAAGAAACCGAGCACAACCATCTCTAGTGAAGTTCAATGTTCGATGGCATTATACAAGCCAAGTCTGTAATACGAGGGCAACAAATGATTATTAGTGCACAGTGCCCAGAGCATCTCCATCAGCTCTCTGATACATCTCTCCCAATAAAGTGATAGTTGAGGTATCATAATACCGTTTTTTGGAATATTGAGAGAAATGTCTTTGCAGATCATCAATAATCTCTTCCAATACAGTCAGGCCATAGTTTGTTTATCTCTCTTTTCTTCCTCTCGTTTTCTCTCCATGGTAGCATGGGGACCGTGTTCGATCCCGTGTCGCGCACAAGTCCAACGCTCCCGCCATGGCGTCCCTTTGCCCCTGGCATGGCCATGGTGCCCCTTCTCTGCCCCTGGCATGGCTATGGCCGCCGCCCGCAAGCTCCTCCTCCGAGTCACAGAGTTCCGCCTCCGCCGCTGGAGTCGTCGATGGGCGAGGTGGAGTCATCCTCGTCTCTAGCCGCAACGCGAGGCTAGGCCTCCTGGTGGCGATCGCGGAGCAGGAGTCCGCCTCTGCCGTCAGAGGCGCCGACGAGCGAGGTGGAGGCGTCCTCATCACCAGCCACGGCGTGGGCATTGAGCAAGGTAGAATAGGCGACAATTATTGTGGTGTCCATAGTATTGGAGAAGATGCAACTCCCCTTTCATTTGATGAGAGATGAAGAGTTTTTTTTGGCCACTGAGAAAAAAGGAGAGCTATTGGAAGACCATTGGAGCAAGAAAAAAGACTCGTCTTCTCTTAACATGATAGTTTTATAGCGATAATGGATGGTATTGGGGACCGCCGGAGATGACATTATCTAGAGAGTCATCAATGTGTGAAGGAGTTCTCCATCTCCTTGTTCTCCACATTGTGCTAGCTGCAGCCTGAAGCTCAACCGACGTGGGCATCGCCCATCAGAGAAGAGGAGGTGTGGCGGTAAAGACTAGAGAGCAAGTGCAGCACGTCTACAGGACAGAGAAGGGCGCGCGCGACGCGGACCGAACGGTCGACCAAAGAAGGGCAAGAGCGCCGATTGCCGAACCGGGTCGCCCACTCCGCGAGTCCAATCCAACGAACCAACCCCGCCGGCCGCGCGGAAACCCCGTGGTTGGGGTGGCTGGGATCAAATGACAGACACAGTGATGATGATGATGATCTGTCGCCTCGCCTGGCCGCCGCTAGCTAACCTGCCTCTCTTGGCCGCCTCGCCGGCACCGGGACGCGACATTTCTTTCCGTTTCGTTTTTTCGTTTGACTACCCGTTCCCCGCTTGGCCTGGGCCCACCTCCCAGTCCCTGTGCCTTGCGTGTTAAAAAGGCCTCGGCATCCCATCCCATCCCGTGTCCCGCTCCGGTCCCTTGCGCGTTCCGTTCCTTGTTCCTCCGCACCCCGCCCCACGCCTCGGCTCGCCACGGCAACAACGCAACGGGCAGCAACAAACCCAGCAGAACCTGAAGCCACCGCCAAGTAGGCAAGGGATCGACATCCCCGTCCGCCGTCCCTCGTGAGCGAGGAGAAAATGAAGGGCGGCGACATGAGCAGCGTCAGCCCGCTGGTGTCCTTCGTGCTGGGCGCCGCCATGGCCACCGTCTGCGTCCTCTTCTTCATGTCCGCCACGCCCGCGCGCCGCCTCGTCGACATCTCCGCCTTCACCTCCGCCGCCTCCAACAACTCCACCGCCGCCGACCTGCAGCGCCTCGACTCCGACTCCGACGCTGACGCCGACTCGGCGGCGGCCCTAGCCGCCACCGCCACCGCCACCCCGGCGCCGGCTCCCGCGCCCGTCCAGGTACATACGCACGCACGCGCGCCGCCTTCCGTCTTCCCTTCCGTCCGCTTCCCGAAATTTCGTCCGCCGCTTCGGTTTCGATTCCACGGTGATCAGTCCTGGTTGCGTGCGGTTTTGTTTTAACAAAGCAGTCGCGCTTGATAATCGGACCGAGCGCTCCTCACCAATCATTTCTGATGATTTTTTTTTGGGGATTCAGGGAGGGAAGACGGAAGGCGGCGCGCGTGCGTGCGTATGTACCTGGACGGGCGCGGGAGCCGGCGCCGGGGTGGCGGTGGCGGTGGCGGCTAGGGCCGCCGCCGAGTCGGCGTCAGCGTCGGAGTCGGAGTCGAGGCGCTGCAGGTCGGCGGCGGTGGAGTTGTTGGAGGCGGCGGAGGTGAAGGCGGAGATGTCGACGAGGCGGCGCGCGGGCGTGGCGGACATGAAGAAGAGGACGCAGACGGTGGCCATGGCGGCGCCCAGCACGAAGGACACCAGCGGGCTGACGCTGCTCATGTCGCCGCCCTTCATTTTCTCCTCGCTCACGAGGGACGGCGGACGGGGATGTCGATCCCTTGCCTACTTGGCGGTGGCTTCAGGTTCTGCTGGGTTTGTTGCTGCCCGTTGCGTTGTTGCCGTGGCGAGCCGAGGCGTGGGGCGGGGTGCGGAGGAACAAGGAACGGAACGCGCAAGGGACCGGAGCGGGACACGGGATGGGATGGGATGCCGAGGCCTTTTTAACACGCAAGGCACAGGGACTGGGAGGTGGGCCCAGGCCAAGCGGGGAACGGGTAGTCAAACGAAAAACGAAACGGAAAGAAATGTCGCGTCCCGGTGCCGGCGAGGCGGCCAAGAGAGGCAGGTTAGCTAGCGGCGGCCAGGCGAGGCGACAGATCATCATCATCATCACTGTGTCTGTCATTTGATCCCAGCCACCCCAACCACGGGGTTTCCGCGCGGCCGGCGGGGTTGGTTCGTTGGATTGGACTCGCGGAGTGGGCGACCCGGTTCGGCAATCGGCGCTCTTGCCCTTCTTTGGTCGACCGTTCGGTCCGCGTCGCGCGCGCCCTTCTCTGTCCTGTAGACGTGCTGCACTTGCTCTCTAGTCTTTACCGCCACACCTCCTCTTCTCTGATGGGCGATGCCCACGTCGGTTGAGCTTCAGGCTGCAGCTAGCACAATGTGGAGAACAAGGAGATGGAGAACTCCTTCACACATTGATGACTCTCTAGATAATGTCATCTCCGGCGGTCCCCAATACCATCCATTATCGCTATAAAACTATCATGTTAAGAGAAGACGAGTCTTTTTTCTTGCTCCAATGGTCTTCCAATAGCTCTCCTTTTTTCTCAGTGGCCAAAAAAAACTCTTCATCTCTCATCAAATGAAAGGGGAGTTGCATCTTCTCCAATACTATGGACACCACAATAATTGTCGCCTATTCTACCTTGCTCAATGCCCACGCCGTGGCTGGTGATGAGGACGCCTCCACCTCGCTCGTCGGCGCCTCTGACGGCAGAGGCGGACTCCTGCTCCGCGATCGCCACCAGGAGGCCTAGCCTCGCGTTGCGGCTAGAGACGAGGATGACTCCACCTCGCCCATCGACGACTCCAGCGGCGGAGGCGGAACTCTGTGACTCGGAGGAGGAGCTTGCGGGCGGCGGCCATAGCCATGCCAGGGGCAGAGAAGGGGCACCATGGCCATGCCAGGGGCAAAGGGACGCCATGGCGGGAGCGTTGGACTTGTGCGCGACACGGGATCGAACACGGTCCCCATGCTACCATGGAGAGAAAACGAGAGGAAGAAAAGAGAGATAAACAAACTATGGCCTGACTGTATTGGAAGAGATTATTGATGATCTGCAAAGACATTTCTCTCAATATTCCAAAAAACGGTATTATGATACCTCAACTATCACTTTATTGGGAGAGATGTATCAGAGAGCTGATGGAGATGCTCTGGGCACTGTGCACTAATAATCATTTGTTGCCCTCGTATTACAGACTTGGCTTGTATAATGCCATCGAACATTGAACTTCACTAGAGATGGTTGTGCTCGGTTTCTTTCTAGTATGTTTTTTTTTTCTTCACGCACCTATCATATGAACTCTATCTTATACAAAGAAAAAAAACACAAACACACACACACAAATTTGTTGTCACGGGATAACATGAACACTGGCTGGCTCCGCTCCCGGTGGCTTGCCTCGTACAACCCATGTCGACCGCGGGCATGAACCAGCCACGCAAATCGCGGCGCCGCCGCACTGCCTGCCTGTACTTGTCCGCCTCCTCCGCTTCTGTCTTGTTGCCATCGGAGCGGCCAGCCCGGGCGAGCGGCGACGAAATGGGGGCCGGCCGGGCCTGGGCGCCTGGCCTCGCCGCTTGCGTGCCACTGCGGGTAACCGAACGGAACCAACCGCCAAGCGCCGGCTGGCCAGTATAAAAAAACCAGCTCAAGCAGAGGCAGCCACGCATGTGTCGATGGAGCCAACGATTTCTCCTTCCATTTCTACCTAGCCGAGCAGTAGTTGTAGCGTAAAACAGAGCGAGGCGACCTGCCAAAAAGTTTTGTTAAAAAAGGTGATCCCTTCGCCGCGTCTTCGTGTACTATCCTACCGCCAATTCCGGGATCACGTCACAGGCCGCCGCGCCGCGACCAGACCAGCCTTCCTTCTAGGCACCAGTCTGACGGTGGTATGGCGATTCGTCGGTGCACGGACTTTTACTGCACATGACATGCATGGTCCATTGGTCCAACTCCAACCAGTCCAAGCCTTGCTTCTCTTCTTTCACACACACACTGACACGCACGCCTCCTCTGGCTTTATATTAGCAGTATGTGCACCTGTATTTTCTTTTAAGACTGACTGAACACTTACTATTTCCCCTTTTGTTTTCCATCTCTCTTTCTCTGTCTGTGTTTTCCGATCGATGGCACTGCCTCCGTCTCCGTGAAAGACATCTGACTGCTGAAAACAAAAGGCAAAGTCATGATCATGAAGGGAAGAACCAACTTTTGCAGCTGAACACCACCATCGATCTCCCATGTCACGAACAACAAACACGTCCAGTCAGGCAGCCTGCCCACCAATTCGGTCGCTTACTACCACTGGCATGGTACTAGCTAGCGCCCAAAGCATGCAGCAGTTGAACTTGCTGCTAGTGCTAGCTACCCTTGCTGCTACTGAACACACCAAGACCCTGTTTTTATTTGCTGCTACCCTGATGCTACTGAGTACCGATAGCTATTCGGCACACAAATTCAGGCCCTGGTCGTTATCATCTTCGTTCCTAAATGAAAATCAACCCTTGCACAACACGCTCGGCAACCAGTGTCCAGACTCCAGAGGTAGCTGACGAAACATCATCAGCCTAATCGTGATACAATTCCCGACAGCCACGCTCTGCCTAACAATGGCATACCCATGCCATTCGCGCGGACTGGGTGTGCATCGTTTGGTCCATAATTTTTGGCTGGATATAACTAAGCCGACTCCTAATAATTCTGCCGAACCTTATTAGGCGCAGCCCGGCCGGCAGCAGCCGCCGTGCCATTGAGCTCCACCGCCGTGGACCTGCCTCCGGTGCACCTGTTCGGGAAAAAAAAATAAGTGGAGACCTACCTGACGGAGGCACCATGAGGATATGTCACACATTCATGACACGTGTCTACAAGTTGTATAAGCATTCCATACGTGTGACTATTGCATGAACTCTCTCAAACATTATATGCTTGCACATCAACAATATTACAAATCCACGACAGGCTATTAGAAGAACTTCAGCAGAATCCCTCAAATCAAGGCCTTTACTTTTGATTTGAGAGCTCTCCTCATTTTCGAGGATCTGATTTTCTATATATACTCCAACATGAGCCCTCAAATTCATTATAACAAACACTAACATAAAAGGACCCACTCGACATTCTCTATTCATCTCTTATCCTCGCTCTATCGACTGAGCTATGCACCGCGGCTCGCCTCGCGCGAGGAACAAGTCGGGCGACTCATGGGCAAAAGGCGGGAGGTGCGAGGATGCGCTCGCCGAGGGAGTGACGTGAGGTCAAGCGACTCGCGGAGAAGAGGCCGGAGGCGCGAGGATCCACTTGCCGGGGGGGGGAGGAGCGACGCCCGCGAGAGGGCGCAAGGATGTGATAAGGAGGTAGAAAGTGGCCGACAGTGAAGGATAGAATTAGAGCCTCGAAGAATGAGGACCAGAGGAAGATTTGAGGGTTCCAGTAGAGACTCTGCCGAAACTTGTTATATTGTTTATTTACTCAAGATCTCAAATTTAATTTTAAGGTTCAAATAGAGGCTCCGCTGCGGTTGCTAGCGCTTATGTCCCCACTCAATTATTATTTTTGCCGCGTGGTGCCTCTGCTGGTCCGGTCGTTTTCGGACGGCGGAAACCAAATCCAAATCAGACTACCTGCACCAGCCAATCTGCCTCCCGTTCTCGGCAAGTTCATCGTGCCCGTGTCTGTTCACAGCCGTGTGGATTGGCAGGAGTTGGTAGGCAACAGTAAACTGCTGCAGGACCAGCTGACCCAGCACCGTAAATCGCGCTGGAACACAGCTGCTGCTGGTACGCTGATGTGCTATAGTAGTCCGCGTTGAAAGTTTTTTTTTTCCTAAGGCTAGAAACAGAATTGAAGAATGTGTGTGTGGCCAAGGCCAATGGAAGCAGCTAGGGCCTCATGCATGGCTATGCTAACGAACTAGCAGCCTTTGACCTGCAAGCACTAGTACAGCTGTTTTGTTCGGTACGCTTTATTGCTTTTCCAAGTTTCCTTTTCTTTGTTTTCTTATTACTAGTACTAGGTCATGTATACGTTAGCAAGCCAAACTTATATAGCACTACATACCAGTTGGATGGACGATATATCCTGTACCTAGACTGACAGCGAATGATCGATACCAAAGCAGCATGAAGTAGGTCAGGACTAGACGATTTAATTAGGATCAGTTAGTTACGATACTTGCTGCTGCACCAAAAAGAAAGAAAAGAAAGATTAAAGGGAGTTTGCATGTAGCTGTTGGCACATGGCCCTAGCTACCTAGCTACATCATGCAAATACCACCAGGCCAGCAGGCCACCTTCCCAAAATTCAGGTACTTGGACAGTTGGGAGTCCTAGCTAGAGCAGTCTGATTGGGATTTTAGTGAAAAGAATTCTAATCTTAGCCTGGACAAGCTTTGCATGTAGACTTTGCCTTTCCCTTTCTGAAGAAGAAATATATATGTACAGTATACAGTATTTCAGGGCAAGGCTCTACCTCTACCTGCCCGCGTTGGTTAGTGGGGATGACGCGATGTGGATATTCATCAGGTGTTAATTAAGAAGAAATATGTATACAGTTACTTAGTTATTACTATACTTGTCAATGTTTTGTAAGTAGTTGCCAGTAAATTAAGTAGTTTTCTTTAGTAGTCAACTACTTAGAATCAAATGACAGTTCTATATATATATATTTTGCATCGCACTTGCAAAGACGTTTGGTGCCATTTCAACCAACTCACAAATAAAAAGAACGAATAAATTCAGGAAGACGTAAGCACATCAGCGTACCAGCAGCAGCTGTGTTCCAGCGCGATTTACGGTGCTGGGTCAGCTGGTCCTGCAGCAGTTTACTGTTGCCTACCAACTCCTGCCAATCCACACGGCTGTGAACAGACACGGGCACGATGAACTTGCCGAGAACGGGAGGCAGATTGGCTGGTGCAGGTAGTCTGATTTGGATTTGGTTTCCGCCGTCCGAAAACGACCGGACCAGCAGAGGCACCACGCGGCAAAAATAATAATTGAGTGGGGACATAAGCGCTAGCAACCGCAGCGGAGCCTCTATTTGAACCTTAAAATTAAATTTGAGATCTTGAGTAAATAAACAATATAACAAGTTTCGGCAGAGTCTCTACTGGAACCCTCAAATCTTCCTCTGGTCCTCATTCTTCGAGGCTCTAATTCTATCCTTCACTGTCGGCCACTTTCTACCTCCTTATCACATCCTTGCGCCCTCTCGCGGGCGTCGCTCCTCCCCCCCCCGGCAAGTGGATCCTCGCGCCTCCGGCCTCTTCTCCGCGAGTCGCTTGACCTCACGTCACTCCCTCGGCGAGCGCATCCTCGCACCTCCCGCCTTTTGCCCATGAGTCGCCCGACTTGTTCCTCGCGCGAGGCGAGCCGCGGTGCATAGCTCAGTCGATAGAGCGAGGATAAGAGATGAATAGAGAATGTCGAGTGGGTCCTTTTATGTTAGTGTTTGTTATAATGAATTTGAGGGCTCATGTTGGAGTATATATAGAAAATCAGATCCTCGAAAATGAGGAGAGCTCTCAAATCAAAAGTAAAGGCCTTGATTTGAGGGATTCTGCTGAAGTTCTTCTAATAGCCTGTCGTGGATTTGTAATATTGTTGATGTGCAAGCATATAATGTTTGAGAGAGTTCATGCAATAGTCACACGTATGGAATGCTTATACAACTTGTAGACACGTGTCATGAATGTGTGACATATCCTCATGGTGCCTCCGTCAGGTAGGTCTCCACTTATTTTTTTTTCCCGAACAGGTGCACCGGAGGCAGGTCCACGGCGGTGGAGCTCAATGGCACGGCGGCTGCTGCCGGCCGGGCTGCGCCTAATAAGGTTCGGCAGAATTATTAGGAGTCGGCTTAGTTATATCCAGCCAAAAATTATGGACCAAACGATGCACACCCAGTCCGCGCGAATGGCATGGGTATGCCATTGTTAGGCAGAGCGTGGCTGTCGGGAATTGTATCACGATTAGGCTGATGATGTTTCGTCAGCTACCTCTGGAGTCTGGACACTGGTTGCCGAGCGTGTTGTGCAAGGGTTGATTTTCATTTAGGAACGAAGATGATAACGACCAGGGCCTGAATTTGTGTGCCGAATAGCTATCGGTACTCAGTAGCATCAGGGTAGCAGCAAATAAAAACAGGGTCTTGGTGTGTTCAGTAGCAGCAAGGGTAGCTAGCACTAGCAGCAAGTTCAACTGCTGCATGCTTTGGGCGCTAGCTAGTACCATGCCAGTGGTAGTAAGCGACCGAATTGGTGGGCAGGCTGCCTGACTGGACGTGTTTGTTGTTCGTGACATGGGAGATCGATGGTGGTGTTCAGCTGCAAAAGTTGGTTCTTCCCTTCATGATCATGACTTTGCCTTTTGTTTTCAGCAGTCAGATGTCTTTCACGGAGACGGAGGCAGTGCCATCGATCGGAAAACACAGACAGAGAAAGAGAGATGGAAAACAAAAGGGGAAATAGTAAGTGTTCAGTCAGTCTTAAAAGAAAATACAGGTGCACATACTGCTAATATAAAGCCAGAGGAGGCGTGCGTGTCAGTGTGTGTGTGAAAGAAGAGAAGCAAGGCTTGGACTGGTTGGAGTTGGACCAATGGACCATGCATGTCATGTGCAGTAAAAGTCCGTGCACCGACGAATCGCCATACCACCGTCAGACTGGTGCCTAGAAGGAAGGCTGGTCTGGTCGCGGCGCGGCGGCCTGTGACGTGATCCCGGAATTGGCGGTAGGATAGTACACGAAGACGCGGCGAAGGGATCACCTTTTTTAACAAAACTTTTTGGCAGGTCGCCTCGCTCTGTTTTACGCTACAACTACTGCTCGGCTAGGTAGAAATGGAAGGAGAAATCGTTGGCTCCATCGACACATGCGTGGCTGCCTCTGCTTGAGCTGGTTTTTTTATACTGGCCAGCCGGCGCTTGGCGGTTGGTTCCGTTCGGTTACCCGCAGTGGCACGCAAGCGGCGAGGCCAGGCGCCCAGGCCCGGCCGGCCCCCATTTCGTCGCCGCTCGCCCGGGCTGGCCGCTCCGATGGCAACAAGACAGAAGCGGAGGAGGCGGACAAGTACAGGCAGGCAGTGCGGCGGCGCCGCGATTTGCGTGGCTGGTTCATGCCCGCGGTCGACATGGGTTGTACGAGGCAAGCCACCGGGAGCGGAGCCAGCCAGTGTTCATGTTATCCCGTGACAACAAATTTGTGTGTGTGTGTTTGTGTTTTTTTTCTTTGTATAAGATAGAGTTCATATGATAGGTGCGTGAAGAAAAAAAAAACATACTAGAAAGAAACCGAGCACAACCATCTCTAGTGAAGTTCAATGTTCGATGGCATTATACAAGCCAAGTCTGTAATACGAGGGCAACAAATGATTATTAGTGCACAGTGCCCAGAGCATCTCCATCAGCTCTCTGATACATCTCTCCCAATAAAGTGATAGTTGAGGTATCATAATACCGTTTTTTGGAATATTGAGAGAAATGTCTTTGCAGATCATCAATAATCTCTTCCAATACAGTCAGGCCATAGTTTGTTTATCTCTCTTTTCTTCCTCTCGTTTTCTCTCCATGGTAGCATGGGGACCGTGTTCGATCCCGTGTCGCGCACAAGTCCAACGCTCCCGCCATGGCGTCCCTTTGCCCCTGGCATGGCCATGGTGCCCCTTCTCTGCCCCTGGCATGGCTATGGCCGCCGCCCGCAAGCTCCTCCTCCGAGTCACAGAGTTCCGCCTCCGCCGCTGGAGTCGTCGATGGGCGAGGTGGAGTCATCCTCGTCTCTAGCCGCAACGCGAGGCTAGGCCTCCTGGTGGCGATCGCGGAGCAGGAGTCCGCCTCTGCCGTCAGAGGCGCCGACGAGCGAGGTGGAGGCGTCCTCATCACCAGCCACGGCGTGGGCATTGAGCAAGGTAGAATAGGCGACAATTATTGTGGTGTCCATAGTATTGGAGAAGATGCAACTCCCCTTTCATTTGATGAGAGATGAAGAGTTTTTTTTGGCCACTGAGAAAAAAGGAGAGCTATTGGAAGACCATTGGAGCAAGAAAAAAGACTCGTCTTCTCTTAACATGATAGTTTTATAGCGATAATGGATGGTATTGGGGACCGCCGGAGATGACATTATCTAGAGAGTCATCAATGTGTGAAGGAGTTCTCCATCTCCTTGTTCTCCACATTGTGCTAGCTGCAGCCTGAAGCTCAACCGACGTGGGCATCGCCCATCAGAGAAGAGGAGGTGTGGCGGTAAAGACTAGAGAGCAAGTGCAGCACGTCTACAGGACAGAGAAGGGCGCGCGCGACGCGGACCGAACGGTCGACCAAAGAAGGGCAAGAGCGCCGATTGCCGAACCGGGTCGCCCACTCCGCGAGTCCAATCCAACGAACCAACCCCGCCGGCCGCGCGGAAACCCCGTGGTTGGGGTGGCTGGGATCAAATGACAGACACAGTGATGATGATGATGATCTGTCGCCTCGCCTGGCCGCCGCTAGCTAACCTGCCTCTCTTGGCCGCCTCGCCGGCACCGGGACGCGACATTTCTTTCCGTTTCGTTTTTCGTTTGACTACCCGTTCCCCGCTTGGCCTGGGCCCACCTCCCAGTCCCTGTGCCTTGCGTGTTAAAAAGGCCTCGGCATCCCATCCCATCCCGTGTCCCGCTCCGGTCCCTTGCGCGTTCCGTTCCTTGTTCCTCCGCACCCCGCCCCACGCCTCGGCTCGCCACGGCAACAACGCAACGGGCAGCAACAAACCCAGCAGAACCTGAAGCCACCGCCAAGTAGGCAAGGGATCGACATCCCCGTCCGCCGTCCCTCGTGAGCGAGGAGAAAATGAAGGGCGGCGACATGAGCAGCGTCAGCCCGCTGGTGTCCTTCGTGCTGGGCGCCGCCATGGCCACCGTCTGCGTCCTCTTCTTCATGTCCGCCACGCCCGCGCGCCGCCTCGTCGACATCTCCGCCTTCACCTCCGCCGCCTCCAACAACTCCACCGCCGCCGATCG
>JAHUYU010000348.1:0-21884 GCA_030439765.1 Tripidium arundinaceum | reverse complement strand
CATGGCACTTCGGAGCAGCAGTTCCTTTCCGATCCTCGAAAAGACTGGGAAGGGGTGATCGGGGTCAGGCTGCCAAAAGCTCTATGAAAACACCAACCCGAACGTGGTGGAATACAAAGGCCTGGTCGGAGCTGTCACCTCCGGGGCTATCACAGCTATCCGTAGGGTTGGGTGCAAACTTAGGTAATCTATAGTCTAGACACCATGTCTACACTATCGATTACTACTCTAGTTTCACATAAAAACTAGAGCATTTGGTCGAACAGAGATCCCATGCCAAGATGTAAAACACTACACTTAACCATGATAAGTTAAACCACTAAGGCATAAACTAGATTACCATGAAGGACATTTCAGTAATTAGAGAAGATAAATATGAAGTATTTGAGTCTTACAAAGGACCGATACAAGATTATACCGGAACTCCGAGGGCTCTTCCGGAACTTGAGCATCTCTCCCTAACTCCCAACTAGGCTAGTACTACTATTACATCTTGAAAATGTAGAGTGGAGCTCTTCCTTGGTGGTGTGTGTAACAAGAGAACCTACACCCTCTATTTATAGTAGTATATGGTCGGTTCAGCGCTGGAAAATTAGAAAACACCTGGGAACCTTTGTTTATTCAAAGTTCACCAAATAAGTCTTGATTTCTCTCTGTTATGAATTCATCTCAAGGACTTACCCACATGAATTTGATAATTTCCTGCATGTGTTAGTCCATGTATATAACCAATGTCTACACAAGCAGTTTTAGTTCAATAATCAAACTAGACTCCATGTCTATTTTGATTAAGGTAGGCCATTTAACCTAAGCACCATGCTTAATTTAAGAAGCCTATGGAAGCACCATCGATTAGTACAACCAAACCAAATCATACTAGTGTAGAAAAAGGAAGCATGAAAAGATAAGCATGAGATTTACTCAAACGGATGTGCGAACATTGAATGATGAACCAGAGAACCATAGTTTTTTTTATGCAAAGCAATGCAAAACGGGGGTGGATGAATGCAATTAAACAAACATGCCATGGTTTTGAAAAGGGAAATCTAATTGAACGAGTGAAATGCATGAAAAATCTAGGCTTTAGCTTTTTCTCGTAGCGCGGACCATCTGACGATATCATACCGACTGGCAAAGCCAACATATGAATCCGATGGTCCCGTATAACATACGTCTACTACGAAGCTAGACTAAGAGCATCGAATAGATAGATAACAAGGAAATTGCCATCTACCTAGACTAGGCATAGCACCCGAATACAGCTCAAAGTCTAGGAGCCACCCAAAGAAAGCACTAGTTATTTTGATGAATCAAACAAATATGCAGTGGTGAAAAGAAAATAAAAATGGGAAAGATATTTTTGGGTTGGTTCTCTCATACCTTGATCGATTGCATCCTCACCCATAATTTGGGATGGAATTGGTGAGTGGTGCAACATCTTTGTTCCGTCACATATGATGGTCTTGTTTTCTCTTGACGGCAACCTTCTCTTCATCTGCATATGGTTAGCATGTATATACCTTTCTATGAAATGGCAGGGTGGAGGTGTTGATTGTTCATGAATGATTGGGCACCTGGGCTTGTCATGATTCTCTCTCTCTCTTTTCTTATGGAAATGTGCCGGAAGGTCGAACGGCTAGTGTTGCCCAGTTTATTCCACATTCAACAGAACAAGGATAATCCCACAAAAGCTAGTGGCAAACTAAGTGAGCAGATATCAAGGTCAATATCAAAATCTTTACGCCAATTACTTCCCCGGCAATGCCACCAGAAAGCTTGTTGGTATTTGTTAACGCAGACAGAGAAATCCACAAGCGCACGGATACCGTTGTAGCTTTCACCCAGGAGTATTCTAGGGTATCGTATTTATCCTCAGGGAAGCAATGGTTAAAGAACTTGATAACTAACCATCATGTATCTGCTAACTAGTATATCGGCTAGACTAAAGTGGGGGTAAGTGATAAAATAGGTATTTTGGATAAACGACACACACAGGAGAACTCTATGATAAGATAGTAGAGCAGACAGGCTAAGCTGGGAGGTCAACGGGAGAGTTCAAGGTTCCTATTTACTTCTCCAAAACTGTGGTTCTAATCTAGTTCATACCAAAGGGATTAACTAAGCTAAGGTTAAACATAGCGATCACAACATGGCACTTCGGAGCAACAGTTCCTTTCCAATCCTCGAAAAGACTGGGAAGGGGGTGATCGAGGTCAGGCTGCCAAAAGCTCTACGAAAACACCAACCCGAACGTGGTGGAATACAAAGGCCTGGTCAGAGCTATCACCTCCGGGGCTACTATTGGAATTTCTTAGCATCACTACCAAGTATGGAGATAGAATCCATCCCCGGCAACGGCGCCAAAAAGCTTGTTGGTATTTGTTAACGCAAACAGAGAAATCCGCAAGCGCACGGATACCGTTGTAGCTTTCACCCGGGAGTATTCCAGGGTATCGTATTTATCCTCAGGGAAACAATGGTTAAAGAACTTGATAATTAACCATCATGTATCTACTAACTAGTGTACCAACTAGACTAATGTGGGGGTAAATGATAAGATAGGAGCGATGGATAAATGACACATATAGGAGAACTCCATGATAAGATAGAAGAGTACACAGGCTAAGCTGGGAGGACAACAGGAGAGTTCAAGGTTCCCAATTACTTCTCCATTACTGTGGTTCTATTCTAGTTCATACTAGAGGGATTAACTAAGCAAAGGTCAAACATAGGGATCACACCATGGCACTTCGGAGCAGCAGTTCCTTTCCGATCCTCGAAAAGACTAGGAAGGGGTGATCGGGGTCAGGCTGCCAAAAGCTCTACGAAAACACCAACCCGAATGTGGTGGACTACAAAGGCCTGGTCAGAGCTGTCACCTCTGGGGCTACCACAACTATCCGTGGGGTTGGGCGCAAACTCAGGTAAACTCTAGCCTAAACGCCACGTCTATGCTAGCGATTACTACTCTAGTTTCACGTAAAAACTAGAGCATTCGGTCGAACGGAGATCCCATACCAAGGTGTAAAACACTACACGTAACCATGATAAGCTAAACCACTAAGGCATAAATTAGATAACCATGAAGAACATTCAAGTAATTAGAGAAGATAAGTATAAAGTACTAGAGTCTTACAAAGGGGCGATACAAGATTATACCGATCCTCCGAGGGCTCTTCCAGAACTTGAGCATCTCTCCCTAACTCCCAACTAGGCTAGTACTACTACTACATATTGGAATATGGTGAAGAGTTGCTCCTTGGTGGTGTATGATGATAGAAAGAGGGGGGGCTACCCCCCTATTTATGCAGGAGCCAAGGCGGTGCTTCGACGCTATTTTTGGTAGAGGCAGGGTTGCACCGCCATTGCATGGAGGCATGCCACCGCCACGCCAAAGGAGAGGCCAGAAGGCGCCAGGAGGGGAGCGGCCGCCCCTAGGGGCGGCCGGCCCTTGACCACCGCCTTTGCGTGGCAGGCCTTGGGCTGGACCTGGACCAGTACTCCGTGGTGCCTTACCTATTTTGGGTTGATTTAGTGGGCATCTCCTTTATTTCTTTGCGCAAATTAGTGTTGGAAAGCGCCTTTTGGTGAAATCTTTCTTCTATTTGTGTTTGTGACCTGCAAAAATAATGTTCTCCAAATACATGTGGAACTTGGTTAATAGTAAATGCATATGTGATTAAGTTTGTCAATTTCTCCTCTTTTTGCAACTTAATTGGCGGTCGAATTTGATCGATAAGGACCGCCAACAAGCTCCCCCACACTTGTTCTTTGCTCGTCCTCGAGTAAAGGTTGCAGATAAAAGTAACCATGTTCATAACATCTTAAGACATACAGTCAACACAAAAACTATTCCAGAACATTCCTTACACAAGTGGGATATGTGGCGTTAGCTAACATATATCCTTGAGCGATTGAAAAATGGAACAGTTCTCGAAGCGAAGTTATCTTCCCAAATTCTCATCTTAGTAACTTGGAGTTTTTTTTTAGAATATTCTCAAAAGAAAACCATAGCTTACTTATACTCCTCAAATGGTACTCTCGAATCTCTCAATGGTGTGATTCCTTACCAAGGCATATTTTAGAGTTGCCTTCTTCTCCATCCTATCTTTATAAAGTTTATGTGGAGTTTAGGTATGGCAAGGATATAGCATACTTACCTTGTGTATATTGTCAAGTCAAAACTTGGATCCAAGGAGAGAAGTGTCATACTCTTAGATTAAGATGTGCATGTGTGTGGATCTACGGTGGATCTATGTGGTGTCTATCCTAATTCTACTTATGCTCCAAAAAGAACCATCTTTCCATTAGCATAGGAAATAATCGCATAAGTTGTGGATGACCACCCGCATTTCAAAATTTGGTGAAATCCTTCGGGTATGTGTCCACTAACATTTTGCAGGAGATGAAGCTTTCACACAAGTACCGATAAGGTTTCTCTTTTGACTATCAAGATGGCTGGTGTTACAATCAAAGATCAACTTTCCGCCCGCCGTTTGTAGGCAAAGACAATCAAGGAGGAACTAAGATTCTGCATCTCCCAAAAAGCAAGAAGTGCAATCATCTTTATCCATCTCCAGGATGAGATGATGCAAATTTGTTTTAAAATGCAATGGAGAAGTCCTACTCAACGGACTTAAAATGGTGAGCCCTTGCCGAAGGTTTAAGCAAAAAGAATGAAGGGGTGAAACGCAAGGTAAATCCAACCAAATATCATTTCAACAATGAAGCACATTCAACGGAGAGTGCTACCATCCAAACTTGATTTTGCATATTGCAAAATTTAAGTGTGGGGGTGAACTTCTCTAAAGGTATTTCATGACATGCTTCATTCATTGAGTTCTTCTTGGTTGTCTCTACCTTGTTTTACCTTTATGCCTTGCTCACCATGATGAAGTCATCAAAAAATAATAATAATAATATATGTGCTTTGCATAATAAACTCATTTTTACTTAGACTTATTTTTTTAGAATAAAGCTATGACCTCTCTTTCTCCCACAATAAAAAAAGAGAAAAACTTGGTGCTAGACAAGTTCCCTTCGGGTATTCTTTGTCACTAACAATTACAGGAACCAAGGATGAAAGATGTCTACAAACATGGGTGTTGCAATACACGCTAAGGAGATGCTTCAACATTCACACTACATAAAAGTCCAAGTGTGGGGGACTTGACCCTACTCCACCAAATTCTTGAAGTCTTCTCGCGCTGGAATATTGGTTTGCACTCCATTTTCTCACTCATCCTCTTAAAAGTTTGATATTTTATCCTTGGTCCATGCATATTAATTGAACATGTTTTTTATGCAATCTTTACATGAACCAAGACCACACTTAGACTAAAATCTTGAAAAGTGACATGTGAATGACATTTTGAGATAGAAGTTTGCATAAAGATTGTTCCATATACATATACTTATGCTTGTGGAAAAAATATCTTTATAGGACAATCATATTGACTAAGTTATTGTGAAGTGTGATATAGTTCTGTCTTAGAAATCCTACCTTTTCGATTCAAAATGCTTGGAGAATTTGTTTTTGATAAAAATGAATAAAAACCATAGTGTCACATACTCCTCAATGGTAATGAAATTCCTACCACAGCCATATATACTTTTTACGATATAAGCTTTCTACATAAGCTGTTTGCTCTGTGTTGAGTTGTGTCAAGTCTTGTTGACCCTTGTTGAGAGACTTATCATGCTCCCAAGATCAAGATCATGTACACACCACCCACATATGCACTACTCCTACACTGGGGGTAGGCGCAAAAACATGCCTTTCATTTAGAACCACCCAAAAATGTTCTACCCCTACACTGGGAGTGAACACAAAAACATGTTTGGTTTTCCATCCACCAAATAAATGCTCCAAGCTCTTGTTGCTATCTCTCAAAGTTTTTGTTGCAGAAAAGAGGCATGGGCTATGCAAAAGAATTGAAAAAAAAGAAAAAAAAGAGAATTGAAAAAAATAGACAAGTGTCCGAAATATTGAAAAGGTGAGAGAAAACAATCGGTACTTTGATGCCCGCCTGAGAGAAAACAATGGGTACTTTGATGCCCGCCATGAGTGAAAAAAATGAATGAGAATAAAGATAGCCATTGTCTCTTGCAGATATTTTCAAGTTTCAATAATAGAGAGATATGTTTTAAGGAGCATAAGTAGAATTAGGATAGACACCACATAGATCCACCGTAGATCCACACACATGCACATCTTAATCTAAGAGTATGACACTTCTCTCCTTGGATCCAAGTTTTGACTTGACAATATACACAAGGTAAGTATGCTATATCCTTGCCATACCTAAACTCCACATAAACTTTATAAAGATAGGATGGAGAAGAAGGCAACTCTAAAATATGCCTTGGTAAGGAATCACACCATTGAGAGATTCGAGAGTACCATTTGAGGAGTATAAGTAAGCTATGGTTTTCTTTTGAGAATATTCTAAAAAAAAACTCCAAGTTACTAAGATGAGAATTTGGGAAGATAACTTCGCTTCGAGAACTGTTCCATTTTTCAATCGCTCAAGGATATATGTTAGCTAACGCCACATATCCCACTTGTGTAAGGAATGTTCTGGAATAGTTTTTGTGTTGACTGTATGTCTTAAGATGTTATGAACATGGTTACTTTTATCTGCAACCTTTACTCGAGGACGAGCAAAGAACAAGTGTGGGGGAGCTTGTTGGCGGTCCTTATCGATCAAATTCGACCGCCAATTAAGTTGCAAAAAGAGGAGAAATTGACAAACTTAATCACATATGCATTTACTATTAACCAAGTTCCACATGTATTTGGAGAACATTATTTTTGCAGGTCACAAACACAAATAGAAGAAAGATTTCACCAAAAGGCGCTTTCCAACACTAATTTGCGCAAAGAAATAAAGGAGATGCCCACTAAATCAACCCAAAATAGGTAAGGCACCACGGAGTACTGGTCCAGGTCCAGCCCAAGGCCTGCCACGCAAAGGCGGTGGTCAAGGGCCGGCCGCCCCTAGGGGCGGCCGCTCCCCTCCTGGCGCCTTCTGGCCTCTCCTTTGGCGTGGCGGTGGCATGCCTCCATGCAATGGCGGTGCAACCCTGCCTCTACCAAAAATAGCGTCGAAGCACCGCCTTGGCTCCTGCATAAATAGGGGGGTAGCCCCCCTCTTTCTATCATCATACACCACCAAGGAGCAACTCTTCACCATATTCCAATATGTAGTAGTAGTACTAGCCTAGTTGGGAGTTAGGGAGAGATGCTCAAGTTCTGGAAGAGCCCTCGGAGGATCGGTATAATCTTGTATCGCCCCTTTGTAAGACTCTAGTACTTTATACTTATCTTCTCTAATTACTTGAATGTTCTTCATGGTTATCTAATTTATGCCTTAGTGGTTTAGCTTATCATGGTTACGTGTAGTGTTTTACACCTTGGTATGGGATCTCCGTTCGACCGAATGCTCTAGTTTTTACGTGAAACTAGAGTAGTAATCGCTAGCATAGACGTGGCGTTTAGGCTAGAGTTTACCTGAGTTTGCGCCCAACCCCACGGATAGTTGTGGTAGCCCCAGAGGTGACAGCTCTGACCAGGCCTTTGTAGTCCACCACATTCGGGTTGGTGTTTTCGTAGAGCTTTTGGCAGCCTGACCCCGATCACCCCTTCCTAGTCTTTTCGAGGATCGGAAAGGAACTGCTGCTCCGAAGTGCCATGGTGTGATCCCTATGTTTGACCTTTGCTTAGTTAATCCCTCTAGTATGAACTAGAATAGAACCACAGTAATGGAGAAGTAATTGGGAACCTTGAACTCTCCTGTTGTCCTCCCAGCTTAGCCTGTGTACTCTTCTATCTTATCATGGAGTTCTCCTATATGTGTCATTTATCCATCGCTCCTATCTTATCATTTACCCCCACATTAGTCTAGTTGGTACACTAGTTAGTAGATACATGATGGTTAATTATCAAGTTCTTTAACCATTGTTTCCCTGAGGATAAATACGATACCCTGGAATACTCCCGGGTGAAAGCTACAACGGTATCCGTGCGCTTGCGGATTTCTCTGTTTGCGTTAACAAATACCAACAAGCTTTTTGGCGCCGTTGCCGGGGATGGATTCTATCTCCATACTTGGTAGTGATGCTAAGAAATTCCAATAGTAGCCCCGGAGGTGATAGCTCTGACCAGGCCTTTGTATTCCACCACGTTCGGGTTGGTGTTTTCGTAGAGCTTTTGGCAGCCTGACCTCGATCACCCCTTCCCAGTCTTTTCGAGGATTGGAAAGGAACTGTTGCTCCGAAGTGCCATGTTGTGATCGCTATGTTTAACCTTAGCTTAGTTAATCCCTTTGGTATGAACTAGATTAGAACCACAGTTTTGGAGAAGTAAATAGGAACCTTGAACTCTCCCGTTGACCTCCCAGCTTAGCCTGTCTGCTCTACTATCTTATCATAGAGTTCTCCTGTGTGTGTCGTTTATCCAAAATACCTATTTTATCACTTACCCCCACTTTAGTCTAGCCGATATACTAGTTAGCAGATACATGATGGTTAGTTATCAAGTTCTTTAACCATTGCTTCCCTGAGGATAAATACGATACCCTAGAATACTCCTGGGTGAAAGCTACAACGGTATCCGTGCGCTTGTGGATTTCTCTGTCTGCGTTAACAAATACCAACAAGCTTTCTGGTGGCATTGCCGGGGAAGTAATTGGCGTAAAGATTTTGATATTGACCTTGATATCTGCTCACTTAGTTTGCCACTAGCTTTTGTGGGATTATCCTTGTTCTGTTGAATGTGGAATAAACTGGGCAACACTAGCCGTTCGACCTTCCGGCACATTTCCATAAGAAAAGAGAGAGAGAGAATCATGACAAGCCCAGGGTGCCCAATCATTCATGAACAATCAACACCTCCACCCTGCCATTTCATAGAAAGGTATATACATGCTAACCATATGCAGATGAAGAGAAGGTTGCCGTCAAGAGAAAACAAGACCATCATATGTGACGGAACAAAGATGTTGCACCACTCACCAATTCCATCCCAAATTATGGGTGAGGATGCAATCGATCAAGGTATGAGAGAACCAACCCAAAAATATCTTTCCCATTTTTATTTTCTTTTCACCACTGCATATTTGTTTGATTCATCAAAATAACTAGTGCTTTCTTTGGGTGGCTCCTAGACTTTGAGCTGTATTCGGGTGCTATGCCTAGTCTAGGTAGATGGCAATTTCCTTGTTATCTATCTATTCGATGCTCTTAGTCTAGCTTCGTAGTAGACGTATGTTATACGGGACCATCGGATTCATATGTTGGCTTTGCCAGTCGGTATGATATCGTCAGATGGTCCGCGCTACGAGAAAAAGCTAAAGCCTAGATTTTTCATGCATTTCACTCGTTCAATTAGATTTCCCTTTTCAAAACCATGGCATGTTTGTTTAATTGCATTCATCCACCCCCGTTTGCATTGCTTTGCATAAAAAAAACTATGGTTCTCTGGTTCATCATTCAATGTTCGCACATCCGTTTGAGTAAATCTCATGCTTATCTTTTCATGCTTCCTTTTTCTACACTAGTATGATTTGGTTTGGTTGTACTAATCGATGGTGCTTCCATAGGCTTCTTAAATTAAGCATGGTGCTTAGGTTAAATGGCCTACCTTAATCAAAATAGACATGGAGTCTAGTTTGATTATTGAACTAAAACTGCTTGTGTAGACATTGGTTATATACATGGACTAACACATGCAGGAAATTATCAAATTCATGTGGGTAAGTCCTTGAGATGAATTCATAACAGAGAGAAATCAAGACTTATTTGGTGAACTTTGAATAAACAAAGGTTCCCAGGTGTTTTCTAATTTTCCAGCGCTGAACCGACCATATACTACTATAAATAGAGGGTGTAGGTTCTCTTGTTACACACACCACCAAGGAAGAGCTCCACTCTACATTTTCAAGATGTAATAGTAGTACTAGCCTAGTTGGGAGTTAGGGAGAGATGCTCAAGTTCCGGAAGAGCCCTCGGAGTTCCGGTATAATCTTGTATCGGTCCTTTGTAAGACTCAAATACTTCATATTTATCTTCTCTAATTACTGAAATGTCCTTCATGGTAATCTAGTTTATGCCTTAGTGGTTTAACTTATCATGGTTAAGTGTAGTGTTTTACATCTTGGCATGGGATCTCTGTTCGACCAAATGCTCTAGTTTTTATGTGAAACTAGAGTAGTAATCGATAGTGTAGACATGGTGTCTAGACTATAGATTACCTAAGTTTGCACCCAACCCTACGGATAGCTGTGATAGCCCCGGAGGTGACAGCTCCGACCAGGCCTTTGTATTCCACCACGTTCGGGTTGGTGTTTTCATAGAGCTTTTGGCAGCCTGACCCCGATCACCCCTTCCCAGTCTTTTCGAGGATCGGAAAGGAACTGCTGCTCCGAAGTGCCATGGTGTGATCGCTATGTTTAACCTTTGCTTAGTTAATCCCTTTGGTATGAACTAGATTAGAACCACAGTTTTGGAGAAGTAAATAGGAACCTTGAACTCTCCCGTTGACCTCCCAGCTTAGCATGTCTGCTCTGCTATCTTATCATAGAGTTCTCCTGTGTGTGTCGTTTATCCAAAATACCTATTTTATCACTTACCCCCACTTTAGTCTAGCCGGTATACTAGTTAGCAGATACATGATGGTTAGTTATCAAGTTCTTTAACCATTGCTTCCCTAAGGATAAATACGATACCCTGGAATACTCCTGGGTGAAAGCTACAACGGTATCCATGCGCTTGCGGATTTCTCTGTCTGCGTTTACAAATACCAACATAGGCCATTAGGGTGATTGGGCTCGTGGATAGTGACAAGAGTGGCGATAGAACCAGCCAAGCACGATTGAAGTGGAAGGGGAAGAAGCCTTTGACGATGTTAAAAAGTCCCATGATGTATATAGTACCCCGTAGAGCATCTCTAGTAGTATTACCTACAACATGCCCTCTACTTGCCTGACTAAGGGCTCCCCTATTTTTGGGGGGTCTGGTTTCTGTTATCGTCTCCAACAGTACTACCTAAAATAGGCACCCTATTCTTTCTCGGTGTGCGAGAGACGTAGAGACCCCTCCCTCATGTAGAGAAGCTTTGTAGTGTACACGACGTCAAGGTGACTGGAAGAGCCAGGTAGCAGTGGTGAGACTTCGTGACTTATGCCACTAGCCTTTGGTTGGTCAAAGCCTTGTGTGGCAAATTCAACACTATGATCGGGATAGACTTGGTGACGGGGAGTGTACCTCGGTGCAGCTCTAATGTAGACTAGGGAACCAATACCACGTGGTATATAGTCATGTCTCCGGCAGTATTTTGCCCTCCCTTATCTTACATCTTTACTTACTGAATTGTTGCTTCCGCGTGTGCTTTGTTTGTGTGACCTTTACTTTCCTAGATTAGTTATAGGCTAGTTCATACAATTGGCTCTAGGTTGAAAAACTCTTTTAGGTTGAGGGGTGAGTTAGAGCACACTAGAAAAACCTTAAGTATACATCATGCTAGAGTACTTTATGGGTTTTCTAGTGGTAGTTTAAATTGAGCCCTAGGATTAAAGATTTAAAATTATACACCAAATTCACACCCTTCTTGAGTGCTGAAGGGACCTTTCAATGTGCCCATTCACGAAATACTCAACTGTTTGAGAGGTCCTAGAAGTTAACCATTAGAATGTGGGGATCTCGACAACACATTTGATGTAATTGAGAGAGCCACAAAGTCTAAGAAATGAGTGCAAATCCACAAATCTTCTGAGGCTACAACTTCTAGGATCATAGTTGGGCCATCGACATGTCCTGAGTAATACCATTTCTAAGCTATAGGATAATTCTTCCATCTGCAATGCAAACGACCAATGCAACCAAGCATGGCCCCGCCATCCCCTCTTCTCAGTTGAAGCCAACAACCTCCTACTGCCATCAACATTTGGTAGTCTCATGTACTGCTCTCTAAAGATATCTACCATTGCTTCCAAAAGTCTAGAAGGCCTCAATCTTGGTGGTTCAAAAATCCTCACTACCTAATCCATTGAATCTGTAGGCACGTCATATACAATCATATAATCATATGGAGTGATCCTACCACTTTTTGCACCAGTTGCACCAAAAAGCACTATTGCATTGACCCTTTGCCTGAAATAAGCACCATGAGCTACCACACTAGCCACAATGCGTAAGAAGAGCTCTCTATTGACATATAAAACCTTATCCTAAAAAATTATCATTGTACACATGATAATCTACTGGATAGTCGGTAACACCTCTCAAATTGCCTTCATGCATGTCTCTATGAACTACCTGTCGCCCATGGTTTGAGCCACGATGACTCTTCTTCCTTCTCTCATGCTACTGCTCTCGGCCAATTAAGGTTAAGATGTGGGCATCATCATTGGAATCCTCTTCCTCAAACCATTGGTTGATGAGGATAGCATCGGTCATCGTTAAACAAATCCATCTAGAAATAATGCACACGACTTGCTCACATCCAAACAACCAAAGCAAATTCATATTCATCTTTTGTACGAAGGGGAGAACCGGTAACATTTTCATGAACTACTAAATCAATTCAAAAGTCCATTTCATATACGTCCTATTGAAATCTCCATGTTTGGTTTTGGCAAATTGAGACAACCTAGTGGACTAACCTTCTACTCTAAGTGTTGTGATTGAGTAAGGTTGGTTCACATCCATGGTGGAGCTAGATGGCACTCAAGGTTATGGAGATGGCCACAAGATGGTGATCAAGTGCTCCACATTTTGAAAAGAAGAAAGATAAACAAAACCCTATGGGACTCAAGGCAAAGGTATAAATAGGGATTTTGTTTTGCCGGTCAAGACACAATAGAGTGTGTGATCAGATTTAGGATACATGGCCGTACTATTAAGAGGGGAGCTGTTGGCATTTCTTAACGTCATTACCAAGATAGATAAATGACCCATCCTAGGTAACGGCGCTAGAAATACTTATTGGTACTTATTAGAATCATCACTATGAATGTAGCATTTCAACCATTCATAGATAATAATGTTAACAAATACACTGATAGTTCAGGCTCAATCCGCAAGCGCACAGATCTATCATTATAGCATTTCACCTAGAGTATTCCAGGTATCGTTATTTATATTTTCCCATGGGAAGGCAATAGCTAATCATGGATATTGGATGGCTCAATGTTAATAATATAGCATAATAATCAATTGTTCATCAGGGGTAATTGAAGCATTGATAAATTGAGGATAGTGAAGTTTCACACAGGCATATATGAGCATCTCTATCAGGGGTAAAGAAAGATAATTGAATAAATGAATAAAGAATAAAAGAATTAACCTAACTAGAACAATCTATTATAGTTATTGTCAAGAATTCTAGCAAGTCATACAATTAATATAAACATGGTTAGATTAACATCTAGATGGATCGGGAGAATGCCTAAGGTCTGGTCTGCCAGCTCCCCGCATTGCTTTAGACTCCTATACCATACCCGAACGTGGGGGAATACGAGGGACGGACAGGGCTGTCACCACCTGCCGCCTACCCCACTACCGTGGAGTATGAACTGCAATTACCCGTTCCCTTGTATCCAAGTACCATACTTGCATACACGAAAACCACATATGTCCCCCCAGGTCCCCGACCCTACGGATCGACAGGCACAGAACATATGCGAGCCCGAAGATTTGATAAACCACCATCTAGACATTAGTCTAAACATAATTATACTAACTATATGTTTAGTTAAGATCAAAGTTCTAATCATCATCAAGATACTCAAACTAAGAACTAGTTCTAATACGAAGAACATGAATGAAGAACTTAGCTCTAATTCAAGAACAATACTATAAATATAAGTAGAGAACAAGAACAAAATGGAACTAGAACTAGATTTATTCATACCAAGAACAGCCAAAATGTTCTTCTCCTCTTTACAACTTGAAGCTCTGCTCTAGATCTAAACTACAACTAAAAGGATAAACTAAAACTAGAGATCTCTGGAGTTGTATTGCCTGTGTGAAACTTCACTATCCTCAATTTATCAATGCTTCAATTACCCCTGATGAACAATTGATTATTATGCTATATTATTAACATTGAGCCATCCAATATCCATGATTAGCTATTGCCTTCCCATGGGAAAATATAAATAACGATACCTGGAATACTCTAGGTGAAATGCTATAATGATAGATCTGTGCGCTTGCGGATTGAGCCTGAACTATCAGTGTATTTGTTAACATTATTATCTATGAATGGTTGAAATGCTACATTCATAGTGATGATTCTAATAAGTACCAATAAGTATTTCTAGCGCCGTTACCTAGGATGGGTCATTTATCTATCTTGGTAATGACGTTAAGAAATGCCAACAGCTCCCCTCTTAATAGTACGGCCATGTATCCTAAATCTGATCACACACTCTATTGTGTCTTGACCGGCAAAACAAAATCCCTATTTATACCTTTGCCTTGAGTCCCATAGGGTTTTGTTTATCTTTCTTCTTTTCAAAATGTGGAGCACTTGATCACCATCTTGTGGCCATCTCCATAACCTTGAGTGCCATCTAGCTCCACCATGGATGTGAACCAACCTTACTCAATCACAACACTTAGAGTAGAAGGTTAGTCCACTAGGTTGTCTCAATTTGCCAAAACCAAACATGGAGATTTCAATAGGACGTATATGAAATGGACTTTTGAATTGATTTAGTAGTTCATGAAAATGTTACCGGTTCTCCCCTTCGTACAAAAGATGAATATGAATTTGCTTTGGTTGTTTGGATGTGAGCAAGTCGTGTGCATTATTTCTAGATGGATTTGTTTAACGATGACCGATGCTATCCTCATCAACCAATGGTTTGAGGAAGAGGATTCCAATGATGATGCCCACATCTTAACCTTAATTGGCCGAGAGCAGTAGCATGAGAGAAGGAAGAAGAGTCATCGTGGCTCAAACCATGGGCGACAGGTAGTTCATAGAGACATGCATGAAGGCAATTTGAGAGGTGTTACCGACTATCCAGTAGATTATCATGTGTACAATGATAATTTTTTAGGATAAGGTTTTATATGTCAATAGAGAGCTCTTCTTACGCATTGTGGCTAGTGTGGTAGCTCATGGTGCTTATTTCAGGCAAAGGGTCAATGCAATAGTGCTTTTTGGTGCAACTGGTGCAAAAAGTGGTAGGATCACTCCATATGATTATATGATTGTATATGACGTGCCTACAGATTCAATGGATTAGGTAGTGAGGATTTTTGAACCACCAAGATTGAGGCCTTCTAGACTTTTGGAAGCAATGGTAGATATCTTTAGAGAGCAGTACATGAGACTACCAAATGTTGATGGCAGTAGGAGGTTGTTGGCTTCAACTGAGAAGAGGGGATGGCGGGGCCATGCTTGGTTGCATTGGTCGTTTGCATTGCAGATGGAAGAATTATCCTATAGCTTAGAAATGGTATTACTCAGGACATGTCGATGGCCCAACTATGATCCTAGAAGTTGTAGCCTCAGAAGATTTGTGGATTTGCACTCATTTCTTAGACTTTGTGGCTCTCTCAATTACATCAAATGTGTTGTCGAGATCCCCACATTCTAATGGTTAACTTCTAGGACCTCTCAAACAGTTGAGTATTTCGTGAATGGGCACATTGAAAGGTCCCTTCAGCACTCAAGAAGGGTGTGAATTTGGTGTATAATTTTAAATCTTTAATCCTAGGGCTCAATTTAAACTACCACTAGAAAACCCATAAAGTACTCTAGCATGATGTATACTTAAGGTTTTTCTAGTGTGCTCTAACTCACCCCTCAACCTAAAAGAGTTTTTCAACCTAGAGCCAATTGTATGAACTAGCCTATAACTAATCTAGGAAAGTAAAGGTCACACAAACAAAGCACACGCGGAAGCAACAATTCAGTAAGTAAAGATGTAAGATAAGGGAGGGCAAAATACTGCCGGAGACATGACTATATACCACGTGGTATTGGTTCCCTAGTCTACATTAGAGCTGCACCGAGGTACACTCCCCGTCACCAAGTCTATCCCGATCATAGTGTTGAATTTGCCACACAAGGCTTTGACCAACCAAAGGCTAGTGGCATAAGTCACGAAGTCTCACCACTGCTACCTGGCTCTTCCAGTCACCTTGACGTCGTGTACACTACAAAGCTTCTCTACATGAGGGAGGGGTCTCTACGTCTCTCGCACACCGAGAAAGAATAGGGTGCCTATTTTAGGTAGTACTGTTGGAGACGATAACAGAAACCAGACCCCCCAAAAATAGGGGAGCCCTTAGTCAGGCAAGTAGAGGGCATGTTGTAGGTAATACTACTAGAGATGCTCTACGGGGTACTATATACATCATGGGACTTTTTAACATCGTCAAAGGCTTCTTCCCCTTCCACTTCAATCGTGCTTGGCTGGTTCTATCGCCACTCTTGTCACTATCCACGAGCCCAATCACCCTAATGGCCTATGTTGGTATTTGTAAACGCAGACAGAGAAATCCGCAAGCGCATGGATACCGTTGTAGCTTTCACCCAGGAGTATTCCAGGGTATCGTATTTATCCTTAGGGAAGCAATGGTTAAAGAACTTGATAACTAACCATCATGTATCTGCTAACTAGTATACCGGCTAGACTAAAGTGGGGGTAAGTGATAAAATAGGTATTTTGGATAAACGACACACACAGGAGAACTCTATGATAAGATAGCAGAGCAGACATGCTAAGCTGGGAGGTCAACGGGAGAGTTCAAGGTTCCTATTTACTTCTCCAAAACTGTGGTTCTAATCTAGTTCATACCAAAGGGATTAACTAAGCAAAGGTTAAACATAGCGATCACACCATGGCACTTCGGAGCAGCAGTTCCTTTCCGATCCTCGAAAAGACTGGGAAGGGGTGATCGGGGTCAGGCTGCCAAAAGCTCTATGAAAACACCAACCCGAACGTGGTGGAATACAAAGGCCTGGTCGGAGCTGTCACCTCCGGGGCTATCACAGCTATCCGTAGGGTTGGGTGCAAACTTAGGTAATCTATAGTCTAGACACCATGTCTACACTATCGATTACTACTCTAGTTTCACATAAAAACTAGAGCATTTGGTCGAACAGAGATCCCATGCCAAGATGTAAAACACTACACTTAACCATGATAAGTTAAACCACTAAGGCATAAACTAGATTACCATGAAGGACATTTCAGTAATTAGAGAAGATAAATATGAAGTATTTGAGTCTTACAAAGGACCGATACAAGATTATACCGGAACTCCGAGGGCTCTTCCGGAACTTGAGCATCTCTCCCTAACTCCCAACTAGGCTAGTACTACTATTACATCTTGAAAATGTAGAGTGGAGCTCTTCCTTGGTGGTGTGTGTAACAAGAGAACCTACACCCTCTATTTATAGTAGTATATGGTCGGTTCAGCGCTGGAAAATTAGAAAACACCTGGGAACCTTTGTTTATTCAAAGTTCACCAAATAAGTCTTGATTTCTCTCTGTTATGAATTCATCTCAAGGACTTACCCACATGAATTTGATAATTTCCTGCATGTGTTAGTCCATGTATATAACCAATGTCTACACAAGCAGTTTTAGTTCAATAATCAAACTAGACTCCATGTCTATTTTGATTAAGGTAGGCCATTTAACCTAAGCACCATGCTTAATTTAAGAAGCCTATGGAAGCACCATCGATTAGTACAACCAAACCAAATCATACTAGTGTAGAAAAAGGAAGCATGAAAAGATAAGCATGAGATTTACTCAAACGGATGTGCGAACATTGAATGATGAACCAGAGAACCATAGTTTTTTTTATGCAAAGCAATGCAAACGGGGGTGGATGAATGCAATTAAACAAACATGCCATGGTTTTGAAAAGGGAAATCTAATTGAACGAGTGAAATGCATGAAAAATCTAGGCTTTAGCTTTTTCTCGTAGCGCGGACCATATACTACTATAAATAGAGGGTGTAGGTTCTCTTGTTACACACACCACCAAGGAAGAGCTCCACTCTACATTTTCAAGATGTAATAGTAGTACTAGCCTAGTTGGGAGTTAGGGAGAGATGCTCAAGTTCCGGAAGAGCCCTCGGAGTTCCGGTATAATCTTGTATCGGTCCTTTGTAAGACTCAAATACTTCATATTTATCTTCTCTAATTACTGAAATGTCCTTCATGGTAATCTAGTTTATGCCTTAGTGGTTTAACTTATCATGGTTAAGTGTAGTGTTTTACATCTTGGCATGGGATCTCTGTTCGACCAAATGCTCTAGTTTTTATGTGAAACTAGAGTAGTAATCGATAGTGTAGACATGGTGTCTAGACTATAGATTACCTAAGTTTGCACCCAACCCTACGGATAGCTGTGATAGCCCCGGAGGTGACAGCTCCGACCAGGCCTTTGTATTCCACCACGTTCGGGTTGGTGTTTTCATAGAGCTTTTGGCAGCCTGACCCCGATCACCCCTTCCCAGTCTTTTCGAGGATCGGAAAGGAACTGCTGCTCCGAAGTGCCATGGTGTGATCGCTATGTTTAACCTTTGCTTAGTTAATCCCTTTGGTATGAACTAGATTAGAACCACAGTTTTGGAGAAGTAAATAGGAACCTTGAACTCTCCCGTTGACCTCCCAGCTTAGCATGTCTGCTCTGCTATCTTATCATAGAGTTCTCCTGTGTGTGTCGTTTATCCAAAATACCTATTTTATCACTTACCCCCACTTTAGTCTAGCCGGTATACTAGTTAGCAGATACATGATGGTTAGTTATCAAGTTCTTTAACCATTGCTTCCCTAAGGATAAATACGATACCCTGGAATACTCCTGGGTGAAAGCTACAACGGTATCCATGCGCTTGCGGATTTCTCTGTCTGCGTTTACAAATACCAACATAGGCCATTAGGGTGATTGGGCTCGTGGATAGTGACAAGAGTGGCGATAGAACCAGCCAAGCACGATTGAAGTGGAAGGGGAAGAAGCCTTTGACGATGTTAAAAAGTCCCATGATGTATATAGTACCCCGTAGAGCATCTCTAGTAGTATTACCTACAACATGCCCTCTACTTGCCTGACTAAGGGCTCCCCTATTTTTGGGGGGTCTGGTTTCTGTTATCGTCTCCAACAGTACTACCTAAAATAGGCACCCTATTCTTTCTCGGTGTGCGAGAGACGTAGAGACCCCTCCCTCATGTAGAGAAGCTTTGTAGTGTACACGACGTCAAGGTGACTGGAAGAGCCAGGTAGCAGTGGTGAGACTTCGTGACTTATGCCACTAGCCTTTGGTTGGTCAAAGCCTTGTGTGGCAAATTCAACACTATGATCGGGATAGACTTGGTGACGGGGAGTGTACCTCGGTGCAGCTCTAATGTAGACTAGGGAACCAATACCACGTGGTATATAGTCATGTCTCCGGCAGTATTTTGCCCTCCCTTATCTTACATCTTTACTTACTGAATTGTTGCTTCCGCGTGTGCTTTGTTTGTGTGACCTTTACTTTCCTAGATTAGTTATAGGCTAGTTCATACAATTGGCTCTAGGTTGAAAAACTCTTTTAGGTTGAGGGGTGAGTTAGAGCACACTAGAAAAACCTTAAGTATACATCATGCTAGAGTACTTTATGGGTTTTCTAGTGGTAGTTTAAATTGAGCCCTAGGATTAAAGATTTAAAATTATACACCAAATTCACACCCTTCTTGAGTGCTGAAGGGACCTTTCAATGTGCCCATTCACGAAATACTCAACTGTTTGAGAGGTCCTAGAAGTTAACCATTAGAATGTGGGGATCTCGACAACACATTTGATGTAATTGAGAGAGCCACAAAGTCTAAGAAATGAGTGCAAATCCACAAATCTTCTGAGGCTACAACTTCTAGGATCATAGTTGGGCCATCGACATGTCCTGAGTAATACCATTTCTAAGCTATAGGATAATTCTTCCATCTGCAATGCAAACGACCAATGCAACCAAGCATGGCCCCGCCATCCCCTCTTCTCAGTTGAAGCCAACAACCTCCTACTGCCATCAACATTTGGTAGTCTCATGTACTGCTCTCTAAAGATATCTACCATTGCTTCCAAAAGTCTAGAAGGCCTCAATCTTGGTGGTTCAAAAATCCTCACTACCTAATCCATTGAATCTGTAGGCACGTCATATACAATCATATAATCATATGGAGTGATCCTACCACTTTTTGCACCAGTTGCACCAAAAAGCACTATTGCATTGACCCTTTGCCTGAAATAAGCACCATGAGCTACCACACTAGCCACAATGCGTAAGAAGAGCTCTCTATTGACATATAAAACCTTATCCTAAAAAATTATCATTGTACACATGATAATCTACTGGATAGTCGGTAACACCTCTCAAATTGCCTTCATGCATGTCTCTATGAACTACCTGTCGCCCATGGTTTGAGCCACGATGACTCTTCTTCCTTCTCTCATGCTACTGCTCTCGGCCAATTAAGGTTAAGATGTGGGCATCATCATTGGAATCCTCTTCCTCAAACCATTGGTTGATGAGGATAGCATCGGTCATCGTTAAACAAATCCATCTAGAAATAATGCACACGACTTGCTCACATCCAAACAACCAAAGCAAATTCATATTCATCTTTTGTACGAAGGGGAGAACCGGTAACATTTTCATGAACTACTAAATCAATTCAAAAGTCCATTTCATATACGTCCTATTGAAATCTCCATGTTTGGTTTTGGCAAATTGAGACAACCTAGTGGACTAACCTTCTACTCTAAGTGTTGTGATTGAGTAAGGTTGGTTCACATCCATGGTGGAGCTAGATGGCACTCAAGGTTATGGAGATGGCCACAAGATGGTGATCAAGTGCTCCACATTTTGAAAAGAAGAAAGATAAACAAAACCCTATGGGACTCAAGGCAAAGGTATAAATAGGGATTTTGTTTTGCCGGTCAAGACACAATAGAGTGTGTGATCAGATTTAGGATACATGGCCGTACTATTAAGAGGGGAGCTGTTGGCATTTCTTAACGTCATTACCAAGATAGATAAATGACCCATCCTAGGTAACGGCGCTAGAAATACTTATTGGTACTTATTAGAATCATCACTATGAATGTAGCATTTCAACCATTCATAGATAATAATGTTAACAAATACACTGATAGTTCAGGCTCAATCCGCAAGCGCACAGATCTATCATTATAGCATTTCACCTAGAGTATTCCAGGTATCGTTATTTATATTTTCCCATGGGAAGGCAATAGCTAATCATGGATATTGGATGGCTCAATGTTAATAATATAGCATAATAATCAATTGTTCATCAGGGGTAATTGAAGCATTGATAAATTGAGGATAGTGAAGTTTCACACAGGCATATATGAGCATCTCTATCAGGGGTAAAGAAAGATAATTGAATAAATGAATAAAGAATAAAAGAATTAACCTAACTAGAACAATCTATTATAGTTATTGTCAAGAATTCTAGCAAGTCATACAATTAATATAAACATGGTTAGATTAACATCTAGATGGATCGGGAGAATGCCTAAGGTCTGGTCTGCCAGCTCCCCGCATTGCTTTAGACTCCTATACCATACCCGAACGTGGGGGAATACGAGGGACGGACAGGGCTGTCACCACCTGCCGCCTACCCCACTACCGTGGAGTATGAACTGCAATTACCCGTTCCCTTGTATCCAAGTACCATACTTGCATACACGAAAACCACATATGTCCCCCCAGGTCCCCGACCCTACGGATCGACAGGCACAGAACATATGCGAGCCCGAAGATTTGATAAACCACCATCTAGACATTAGTCTAAACATAATTATACTAACTATATGTTTAGTTAAGATCAAAGTTCTAATCATCATCAAGA
>JAHUYU010001059.1:0-16083 GCA_030439765.1 Tripidium arundinaceum | reverse complement strand
CTTATACACCAATGCCTTCCCCGGCAACGGCGCCAGAAATGCTTGTTGGCATTTTTAGCGTCATCACCAAGAATAGAGATAGGACCCATCCCTGGCAACGACGCCAGAAATGCCTATTGGCATTTCCCAGCATCACTGCCAGAAAAGGCAATGACACCAGAGAATGTCAACCGGTAAATCTTAACAATTACAGATTTAACTCCATAAGCGCACGGAAATACCATTGTAGCATTTCACCCGGAAGTATTTCAGGGTATCGTTATTTATATTTTCCCAAAGGAAGGCATGGTGTAAAGAGTCTAGTGTGGATATGAACAAGATGACATGATTGCATAGGCAAACCAAATGCTTATGACAGGGGTAAACATGATAGTTTGAGATAGTGTGACACACACTCGAATCTAACACCTGAGCAGAGGAAGAAGGACTAAAGAATAAAATAATAACTCTATGAGAGCAGGCATATCCTTTATACAGCTATGCAAAGAATAGTAAGTAATCATACATGTATATGAGTAAGAGCTAGCGCTAAGTGTGAGATAGGTCGGGAGGCCACCGAGTACTGGTCTGCCAGCAACCTCATGTGACAATTTACGTACTCCTACACCATACCCAAACGTGGGGGATTACGAAGGACGGACAGGGCTGTCACCACCTGCCGCCTACCCCACAACCATGGAGCATGAAATGCATTCACCTTCTTCTATATACCCGAGCACCATGCTCGCGTATAGAGAAACTACCCAAGCCCCCCTGGGTCCCCGACCCTACGGATCGACAGGTAAGAAGCTTGGGCACACCCGAAGGCACGATGAATCGCCACCTCAACTTAACTCTATTTCTTATCATATACATGATATGAATGATTAAGCATAAAGTTCTACATCACAAAATCATGACATATAAACTATAGACTAGCTCATATATCAAGATAATATCATGAGAACTATACTCTAGTTTACTTGCATAGCTATATCGATAAATTGAAGACAAGACTTTGGAGAAATGATTCATCTTATTCATACCAAGATTCTTCTCCAAGGAGTCAAGCCCTCCAAGGTAGCTTTGCCTTGCTCTAGAACTACTAAGGAAAAGTAAAAACTAGAGAGGTGTTGCTCAAGATGTGTTGACTCAAAGTGGTGTGTGTGTTGAAATGAGAGCACTACCCTCTATTTATATATGGTGGAGGTCGGTTTGGTGTGAAATAAAATAGGAAACTTTGGTACACCGCCTCTACATGTCGGCATGCAACCGCCAGAGAAGAGTGGGCCCGAGAGGAGCTGATGGCGGTGCGGCCGCACCGTGCGGCCGCACCCTGGCCTGCTCCGCTCGCCACCGCCTTGCTCTGGTGGGCCTCTGGTTGGGCCAGGGTTGCTTCCACGTAGGTGTTCTGCCCAAGTTTTGCATGAAGTTGGGCTTTTACTTGATTCATTGGTGTATGATCTGCGTTACGCTTTCTCTTTTGGCGTATTTCGACTCTAATTCCATAGTACTTCAGTATAGTCTCTGCAAAATAGTAAGCTTCCAATACAAGTCAAACTATGTCAATAGTGAATGCATATGTGTCTAAAGTATGTTTATTTCTCCTGCTTTTAGACTATAATTGGCGGTCGGATATGGTCGTTAGTGACCGTCAATAGTCATATTCTGTCTGCCGAGGGTGTTGCTGTTGACCCTGGCAAAGTAAAAGAAATCCTTGATTGGAAACCACCAACCACTGTCCACCAAGTTCGTAGTTTCCTTGGAATGGTGGGATATTACCGTTGTTTCATCCCAGATTTCTCCAAAATATCTAAACCTATCATTTAGCTGCTAAAGAACCATGTCAAGTTTGTTTGGTCATTTGAATGCAAGGAAGCTTTTCAAACTTTGAAGAAGCTTTTAACCACTGCTCCAGTTTTAGTTAAGCCGGACATTGAGAAGCCATTTGATGTATATTGTGATGCATCCAGTGTTGGTATTAGGGGTGTACTGATGCAAGAAAGTCAGGTTATTGCTTATGCTTCTAGGTAGCTCAAGCATCATGAGGAACACTATCCTACTCATGATTTGGAATTAGCTGTTGTTGTTCATGCACTTAAAATCCGGCGTCACTATCTATTAGGCAATACATGTCATATCTATTCTGATCATAAGAGTCTAAAGTATATCTTTACCCAATCCGAATTGAATATGCGACAGAGAAGTTGGTTAGAACTGACCAAGGATTATGATCTAGAAGTTTATTATCATCCTGGCAAAGCTAATGTTGTTGTTGATGCTCTCAATCACAAGTCTCACTGCAACTATATCACAACAAGACCGTTGGATTATACTTTATGTCAGGAAATGGAGAAACTGAATTTGGATATTATTCAACATGGAAGTTTAGCTAATCTTGCTATTGATTCCACCATTCAAGAGCAAGTTGTTGCTGCTCAATGAGAAAATACTGGGATATCTTATATTAAAAGAAGAGTTATGGCAGGAAAGGCTTCATGTTTCCGGATTGATGAAGAAGATGTTCTTTGGTTCAAGGAAGTTTGGTGATTCCAAAAGTTCCTGAATTACATCAACAAATCCTCGATGAAGTTCACTTGTCCAGGTTCTCGATTCATCTAGGAAGTAACAAGATGCATCAGGATTTAAAACAGAGGTTCTGGTGGACCAAAATGAAGATAGAGATTGCTAAGTATGTAGCCAAGTGTGATATTTGTCAATGGGTAAAGGCTGTCCATCTAAGGTCTACGGGACCATTACAACCTTTGCCTATTCCTTCTTGGAAGTGGGAAGACATTAGTATGGATTTTATTGTTGGTCTACCCAAGACATCCAAAGGTTTTGATTCTACCTGGGTTATTGTTGATCGTCTCACAAGACGGGGCGAGTCCATTACACTCAAGTAGAAGCAATTCCAGAGGGAGAACCTGTTATGATAGGTATGTTTTCTATTGCCAAACACCCTACAGTCATACTATTTGATTCTAGTGCATCACATACATTCATCAATAAAGCATTTGTCATGAAGCATTAGTTGCAAGTTGAGGCTGGGGAAACTAGTTTTTGTATACAGTCTCCTGGGGACGCATATATACTAAGGAAATGGTAAGGCAAGTGCCTATAGATATTGTTGGGAGCATCTTTCCACCAATCTGCTTGCCCTCAAGAATCAGGACATAGATGTGATCTTAGGCATGAATTGGATGTCTCAGCGTGGAGCCATCATTGATACTCTACACAGGACCATCCAGTTGGACTCACCACAAAGTAGTTCCAAGTTGTTAATCTGTCTACCCACTCCTAAAAGGGCAGTTGAAAGAGTGTATGGAGCCACTGTTAAGGAAGTGAAAGGCATTCCTGTAGTGAGAGAACTCCCAAATGTGTTTCCAGAAGACTTGCTTGGTTTGCCTCTAGATAGAGATGTCGAGTTTGTGGTTGAGATGAAACCCGGCACTGCTCTAGTGTCCAGAAGAGCATATCGGATGCCCCCAAAGGAGTTAGCAAAACTTAAGATACAGTTGCAAGAATTGCTTGATAGAGGATTCATCAGACCTAGTTCCTCTCCGTGGGGATGTCCTGCTATCTTTGTGAAAAATAAGGACAAAAACTCCGAGGCTCTGTGTTGATTACCGACCACTCAATGAGGTGACTATCAAAAATAAGTACCCTGTGACTATCAAAAATAAGTACCCTCTTCCTCGCCTTGATCTCCTCTTTGATCAACTTGCGGGAGCTAAAGTGTTCTCCAAGATTGATCTCAGATCCAGGTACCATCAAATTTACAACTCGATATGGTCTTTATGAATATCTTGCCTTGTCCTTTGGTCTAACCAATGCCCCAGCTCACTTTATGTACCTAATGAACTTTGTGTTCATGCCGGAGCTCGACAAGTTTGTTATTGTCTTTATTGATGATATTCTAGTCTACTCCAAAACCAAAGAAGAGCATGCAGAACATCTACGTGTTGTTCTGGGTCGCTTAAGAGAACACCAGCTTTATGCCAAATTTAGTAAATGTGAATTTTGGCTTGAAGAAGTACCATTCCTTGGTCATTGTTGGCATTTCTTAGCGTCATCACCAAGAATAGAGATAGGACCCATCCCTGGCAACGACGCTAGAAATGCCTGTAAATCTTAACAATTACAGATTTAACTCCGCAAGCGCACGGAAATACCGTTGTAGCATTTCACCCGGAAGTATTTCAGGGTATCGTTATGTATATTTTCCCAAAGGAAGGCATGGTGTAAAGAGTCTAGTATATATATGAACAAGATAACATGATTGCATAGGCAAAACCAAATGCTTATGATAGGGGTAAACATGATAGTTTGAGATAGTGTGACACACACTCAAATCTAACACCTCAACAGAGGAAGAAGGAAGAAGGACTAAAGAATAAAAGAATAACTCTATGAGAGCAGGCATATCCTTTATACAGCTATGCAAAGAATAGTAAGTAATCATACATGTACATGAGTAAGAACTAGCGCTAAGTGTGAGATAGGTCGGGAGGCCACCAAGTACTGGTCTGCCAGCAACCTCATGTGACAATTTACGTACTCCTACACCATACCCGAACGTGGGGGATTACGAAGGACAGATAGGGCTGTCACCACCTGCCGCCTACCCCTCAACCGTGGAGCATGAAATGCATTCACCTGCTTCTATATACCTGAGCACCATGCTTGCGTATAGAGAAACTACCCAAGCCCCCCTGGGTCCCCGACCCTACGGATCGACAGGTAAGAAGCTTGGGCACATCCGAAGGCACGATGAACCGCCACCTCAACTTAACTCTATTTCTTATCATAAACATGATATGAATGATTAAGCATAAAGTTCTACGTGACAAAATCATGACATATAAACTATAGACTAGCTCATATATTAAGATAATATCATGAGAACTATACTCTAGTTTACTTGCATAGCTATATCGATAAATTGAAGACAAGACTTTGGAGAAATGATTCATCTTATTCATACCAAGATTCTTCTCCAAGGAGTCAAGCCCTCCAAGGTAGCTTTGCCTTGCTCTATAACTACTAAGGAAAAGTAAAAACTAGAGAGGTGTTGCTCAAGATGTGTTGACTCAATGTGGTGTGTGTGTGTGTTGAAATAAGAGCACTACCCCTCTATTTATACATGGTGGAGGTCGGTTTGGTGTGAGATAAAATAGGAAACTTGTGTAGACCGCCTCTACATGTCGGCATGCAACCCTGGGTGCGGCCGCACCCTGGCCTGCTCCGCTCGCCACCGCCTTGCTCTGGTGGGCCTCTGGTTGGGCCAGGGTTGTTTCCGCATTAGTGTTCTGCCCAAGTTTTGCATGAAGTTGGGCTTTAGCTTGATTCCTTGGTGTATGATTTGCGTTACGCTTTCTCTTTTGGCGTATTTCGACTCTAATTCCATTGTACTTCAGTATAGTCTCTGCAAAATAGTAAGCTTCCAATACAAGTGGAACTATGTCAATAGTGAATGCATGTGTCTAAAGTATGTTTATTTCTCCTGCTTTTGGACTATAATTGGCGGTTGGATATGGTCGTTAGTGACCACCAACAAATCCCCCAAGCTTAACCTTTGCTCGTCCCGAGCAAATAGCTAAGTACTTGGTTGTTGATCAGGAATTGCTTCTATGCTGTTATAGTTCACAAGTGCCATGTTTATAACAAAGTATTCTTCTGCAATTCAAATAAGTTGGCATTTTTATCCACCCTTTACCTTGATCCCTGTGGGGCGTATAGCTTTTCCAAGTTCTTGGGCGGTTGCAAGATAGAACGGTTAAAACAGAATCACCAATCATTCATTCTTTGATTAACCATCTATCCGAAGGTTTTATGAGTTTTGTAAAACAAAAGTAAGTTCCTCAAATGATTCTCTCGATCACTCAATGTGTAAGAAACCTTACCAAGGCAATTGGTATGTTGCCTTCTTTTTCATATCCTACCACTAAGGCTTTTGAGTGGAGTTTTAGGTAGGTATAAAAAGTGGGGCGTACTTGCATCACATATTTTACTAAGTCAAAAACCGGACCTCAAGGAGATGCAAGTCATACACTTTGATCAAGACGTGCAAGTGTTCCCAGAATGTGGAGACAAATTGTGTCCCTCTATCAGAAACAATAGTCTTGGGTACACCATGAATGCTCAGGATCCGATTGATATACAAATCAACATATGTTTTTGCTGGATATAACACCTTGACTAGAAGGAAGTGCGCCACTTTTGTGAGACGATCAACAATAACCCAGGTAGAATCAAAACCTTTGGATGTCTTGGGTAGACCAACAATAAAATCCATACTAATGTCTTCCCACTTCCAAGAAGGAATAGGCAAAGGTTGTAATGGTCCCGTAGACCTTAGATGGACAGCCTTTACCCATTGACAAATATCACACTTGGCTACATACTTAGCAATCTCTATCTTCATTTTGGTCCACCAGAACCTCTGTTTTAAATCCTGATGCATCTTGTTACTTCCTAGATGAATCGAGAACCTGGACAAGTGAACTTCATCGAGGATTTGTTGATGTAATTCAGGAACTTTTGGAATCACCAAACTTCCTTGAACCAAAGAACATCTTCTTCATCAATCCGGAAACATGAAGCCTTTCCTGCCATAACTCTTCTTTTAATATAAGATATCCCAGTATTTTCTCATTGAGCAGCAACAACTTGCTCTTGAATGGTGGAATCAATAGCAAGATTAGCTAAACTTCCATGTTGAATAATATCCAAATTCAGTTTCTCCATTTCCTGACATAAAGTATAATCCAACGGTCTTGTTGTGATATAGTTGCAGTGAGACTTGTGATTGAGAGCATCAACAACAACATTAGCTTTGCCAGGATGATAATAAACTTCTAGATCATAATCCTTGGTCAGTTCTAACCAACTTCTCTGTCGCATATTCAATTCGGATTGGGTAAAGATATACTTTAGACTCTTATGATCAGAATAGATATGACATGTATTGCCTAATAGATAGTGACGCCGGATTTAAGTGCATGAACAACAACAGCTAATTCCAAATCATGAGTAGGATAGTGTTCCTCATGATGCTTGAGCTACCTAGAAGCATAAGCAATAACCTGACTTTCTTGCATCAGTACACCCCTAATACCAACACTGGATGCATCACAATATACATCAAATGGCTTCTCAATGTCCGGCTTAACTAAAACTGGAGCAGTGGTTAAAAGCTTCTTCAAAGTTTGAAAAGCTTCCTTGCATTCAAATGACCAAACAAACTTGACATGGTTCTTTAGCAGCTAAATGATAGGTTTAGATATTTTGGAGAAATCTGGGATGAAACAACGGTAATATCCCACCATTCCAAGGAAACTACGAACTTGGTGGACAGTGGTTGGTGGTTTCCAATCAAGGATTTCTTTTACTTTGCCAGGGTCAACAGCAACACCCTCGGCAGACAGAATATGACTATTGACGGTCACTAACGACCATATCCGACCGCCAATTATAGTCTAAAAGCAGGAGAAATAAACATACTTTAGACACATATGCATTCACTATTGACATAGTTTGACTTGTATTGGAAGCTTACTATTTTGCAGAGACTATACTGAAGTACTATGGAATTAGAGTCGAAATACGCCAAAAGAGAAAGCGTAACGCAGATCATACACCAATGAATCAAGTAAAAGCCCAACTTCATGCAAAACTTGGGCAGAACACCTACGTGGAAGCAACCCTGGCCCAACCAGAGGCCCACCAGAGCAAGGCGGTGGCGAGCGGAGCAGGCCAGGGTGCGGCCGCACGGTGCGGCCGCACCGCCATCAGCTCCTCTCGGGCCCACTCTTCTCTGGCGGTTGCATGCCGACATGTAGAGGCGGTGTACCAAAGTTTCCTATTTTATTTCACACCAAACCGACCTCCACCATATATAAATAGAGGGTAGTGCTCTCATTTCAACACACACACCACTTTGAGTCAACACATCTTGAGCAACACCTCTCTAGTTTTTACTTTTCCTTAGTAGTTCTAGAGCAAGGCAAAGCTACCTTGGAGGGCTTGACTCCTTGGAGAAGAATCTTGGTATGAATAAGATGAATCATTTCTCCAAAGTCTTGTCTTCAATTTATCGATATAGCTATGCAAGTAAACTAGAGTATAGTTCTCATGATATTATCTTGATATATGAGCTAGTCTATAGTTTATATGTCATGATTTTGTGATGTAGAACTTTATGCTTAATCATTCATATCATGTATATGATAAGAAATAGAGTTAAGTTGAGGTGGCGATTCATCGTGCCTTCGGGTGTGCCCAAGCTTCTTACCTGTCGATCCGTAGGGTCGGGGACCCAGGGGGGCTTGGGTAGTTTCTCTATACGCGAGCATGGTGCTCGGGTATATAGAAGAAGGTGAATGCATTTCATGCTCCATGGTTGTGGGGTAGGCGGCAGGTGGTGACAGCCCTGTCCGTCCTTCGTAATCCCCCACGTTTGGGTATGGTGTAGGAGTACGTAAATTGTCACATGAGGTTGCTGGCAGACCAGTACTCGGTGGCCTCCCGACCTATCTCACACTTAGCGCTAGCTCTTACTCATATACATGTATGATTACTTACTATTCTTTGCATAGCTGTATAAAGGATATGCCTGCTCTCATAGAGTTATTATTTTATTCTTTAGTCCTTCTTCCTCTGCTCAGGTGTTAGATTCGAGTGTGTGTCACACTATCTCAAACTATCATGTTTACCCCTGTCATAAGCATTTGGTTTGCCTATGCAATCATGTCATCTTGTTCATATCCACACTAGACTCTTTACACCATGCCTTCCTTTGGGAAAATATAAATAACGATACCCTGAAATACTTCCGGGTGAAATGCTACAATGGTATTTCCGTGCGCTTATGGAGTTAAATCTGTAATTGTTAAGATTTACCGGTTGACATTCTCTGGTGTCATTGCCTTTTCTGGCAGTGATGCTGGGAAATGCCAATAGGCATTTCTGGCGTCGTTGCCAGGGATGGGTCCTATCTCTATTCTTGGTGATGACGCTAAAAAATGCCAACAAGCATTTCTGGCGCCGTTGCCGGGGAAGGCATTGGTGTATAAGATTCTAGTAGGACATGTTCATGATGATATGCATGCATGGTAACCATTGCTTATGCATGCTAACTCTGCCTGTTTTCTCCTGTTGTGGATGAAAACAGGATAGTGTATGATTGGTTTCTCCCTGCCGAACAACTATATCAGCAATCCGGAGGCACTCCTAAGGAAGAACCGGTCTCGTGCCGCTTCTTCTTCTGCTACTCCACCATCAGCCGAACCAGTCAACCCCGCACCATCCGCTACTACCGCTATGGCCCAGAAGACCCTCCGCGAGTTCTCTGTCCTGGCTGTTGCCAACGTGCCCACCGGGCCCGCTGTCAACGTGGGCGACAAGAACTTTGAGCTTCATACCGGGCTCATTACGATGGTGCAGGCAAGCCCGTTCTGCGGCTTGCCAAGCGAGGACGCAAACACACATCTCCAACACTTCCTTGAGCTGTGTGACACCATTGTTATCAAGGATGTCGCACCGAAGATTATCAGGCTCCGTCTGTTTCCCTTCTCCCTTGTGGGGAAGGCGAAACAGTGGTTCTACAAAGACAAGGAAGCTGTCAACACGTGGGCAAAATGCTCCACGGCGTTTCTCGCGAAGTTCTTTCCCATGGGCAAAACCACTGCCCTGAGGGGAAGAATCGCCAACTTCCAGCAAAATTCCACCGAAACCATACCCGAGGCGTGGGAAAGGCTACAAGAATACATCCTCGCCTGCCCACATCACGGTATGGAAAGCTGGCTGGTGCTCTAGAACTTTTATGATGGATTAACACCCATGTCAAAGGGGCACCTCGATGCTGCTGCTGGAGGGGCATTCCTCTCACTCACCACCACCGGAGCTACGACTCTGATTGACAAAATGGTAACCAACCAAAGTTGGGGAGAGGAAAGAAAGCAACAAAAAGGCATGCATACCGTGAAGGAGATGGATATGCTTGCCGCCAAATTAGACCTCCTCATGAAAAGACTCGACGAGCGTGCCACCGAGAAAGAAATACAAGGCACTGTCAAGGCCATGGATTCACAGATGACCTGCGAGGTCTGTGGTGATATTGGACATTCGGGGAATGACTGCCCCGAGACCCGCAAAGATGCTGCCTACATCAACAATGGGTTCCGTCCACAAGGAGGCAATAATGGGTGGAACAACCAACAACGTCCACCATTTCAAGGAGGTAATTCGAACTACAAATCCAATTACAATTCGAACCAACCTTCCTTGAAAGACTTAGTTTTAGGCCAAGCAAAAATCAATGAAAATCTTACTAAAAAGCTTGCCTATAATGATAAAATTTTAGAAAATATAATTTCTAAACTTGAAAATTTATCCTCCTCTGTTAAAAATCAACTGAGCTTTAATAAAATGATAGAAACTCAACTAGCTCAAATTGCTGCTACTATCCCTGTTGAAAATAAAGGGAAAATACCAGGGCAACTCGAGAATTCCCTTAAAAATATTAAAGCGGTGACCATGAGGGGTGGTAAGTCCACTCGTGATCCACCAAACCCTAACCATTAAATAGGAAAGGCAAAAGAGCGCCAGGAGGAGGAACCTTCATCATCAATGAAAACACAAAAAGATCAAGAAAAGGAGATGGCACCGCTCGAGTACACGGACACAAGCTACTTGCCGTTTCCCACAAGAAACTGGAAACAAGCCATGGACGAGCAATTTGCTCGTTTTGTTGAAATGATAGAGAAGATACACGTAAGCGCTCCACTAATGGACGTCTTACATGTACCTTCTTACGCCAAGTATATCAAAGACATCATCAACAACAAACGACCACTACCAACCACGGAAGTCGTGAAGCTAACGGAAGAGTGTAGCGCTGCTATACTCAACCGTCTTTCTGAAAAGAAGGACCCTGGGTGCTCCACTATCACATGCTCAATCGGAGCCCAGCGGTTCGATCATGCCTTATGCGATCTTGGGGCTAGCATTAGCGTTATGTCCAAGGTCGTCTTTGACCAACTAAACTACACACATCTGGCACCCACACCGATGACGCTCCAGTTGGCCGACTCGTCGGTCCGCTACCCAGCGGGAATCGCTAAAGACATTCTGGTGAAAATCTGGGATTATTTCGTTCCTGTCGACTACGTGGTGCTCGACATGGAGATCACAAAGGAATCACCGCTCATCCTTGGGCGACCTTTTCTGAGCACCGCGGGAGCTCAAATTGATGTTGGAGCCAGAGAAATCCACTTCAATATCAACGGCAAGGAGGAGACGTTCGAGTTTCGGCCCCGACATTAGGAGCAATGCTCCATGATCCGTATCAAATACGGGCCGAATCCACAAGGCATGAAAGAGGTTGTGATTCAACCCCAACTGGTGGATAGCCTCATCAAAGAAATCAAAAAGAGGCCGGAGCAAAAGAAAATCACAAAAGAAGAAGCACCAAAAGTTGTTTCCACACCACCCAAGAAAAACAAAACGATGTGGAAACCAAAAGCAGAAGCTCCAAAATCCACCACCATACCACCAAGAACAAACAAAATGGTGTGGAGACCAAAGAAAGAACAGGCGTCCACGTCTACTTCTCCTGGACCGGATGCCTCATCAACAAGCACAAAGTGAAAGGAGAAAAGTCCTGCTCATTGGACTCTAAAAGGTGAGCCCTCGTCGAAGGTAATCGGTAGTTATCTTACTTTATATATTTAATAATAATAAAAACATCTCTTATAAATATAGTTCACCTTTCCAAAAATTTGTTTTTATATTGCAAAATTCTTTGCTAAGTAAGTTTTGGTTTGGAATATGATGATTCGATCCATCATATCTCCATAGGCTCTTAATGTAAGCATGGTGCTTAGATTATTAGCCTACCTTGATCAGATTAATATTTTGTTAAAGTGATCACTGAACTAAAAATTTGCTGAGTAAAGACTTTGCATATCTAAATAAAAATCTGGTGAACCTTAAAATAAAAGAAAAAAATGTTTGTACTGCAAGTTGCCTCTATTTTTGCAATAAAAAGCAGCTGGAGACCATAGGCCTGGAGTAAGCTTGGGGGAGGACCCCCACAGAGGTACCTTGTATATTTATTTTCGCATTTATTTTCTGCATTTATAAAAAAATAAACAAATAAATAACTAAAATTAAGAAAAAAGAAAAGAATTCTACTCTCATATGTGTTTAAGGAATGTTTAGTTTCTCCTAAGTTGAAATGATGAATAATTGCTCTGTCTATAATTCATCTGTGCCTAGGTTATAACTTAGTATTCCCTAAGATTCAAGTTTGTTGGCTAAAATATCTCATCCTAAAAAAAACTTGAAGACTTGTGGATTGCAAATGCACGCTCCTTTTCTAAGTTGTTGCAAGTTATGATATGGTACAAATAGAATTTACTATGACTTTGTTCTAAAATAAACTTGACATCCGGAGTTTTCATTTTCAAAAATACTTAAATTCAAAAGTTCCTCAATGATTATGAATACCTACCAAAGCCATATGACATGATTCAAAAGTCAAAGCCTTAGTCATATGCTACTTGTTATTACATTGAACTTTCTCAAATTGTTTGTAACCCTTGTTGAAGATTCTTGTCATGCACCCATGATCAAGATACACGTACACCCACAAATAAAGTGCTGACTCTTACACTAAGAGTTACGCAATTCATTTTGTTCGTCTACTAAAAATGCTCCAATTATTATGATTCTCTCTCCAAAAATATTCATGTGCCAAAAGAGTTTGGGCTATGCTAAAAAAAACCATGCCAAAGTGCATGAGAAAAAGAAAGCATGCCAAAGAGCATGATGCATAAAAGAAAAAAAAGAGAGAAAACAATGGGCACCTCGATGCCCGCCCCGAGAGAAAATAATGGGTACCTCGATACCCGCCAGTGAGAATAAAATAGCCCATACTCTCACAAGCACTTTTTTTAAAAAAAGAAAGAGAGAGTCATCATAAAAGGGGTACGAAAATAATATATGATCCATCTCCACACACTTGCACGTCTTGATCAAAGTGTATGACTTGCATCTCCTTGAGGTCCGGTTTTTGACTTAGTAAAATATGTGATGCAAGTACGCCCCACTTTTTATACCTACCTAAAACTCCACTCAAAAGCCTTAGTGGTAGGATATGAAAAAGAAGGCAACATACCAATTGCCTTGGTAAGGTTTCTTACACATTGAGTGATCGAGAGAATCATTTGAGGAACTTACTTTTGTTTTACAAAACTCATAAAACCTTCGGATAGATGGTTAATCAAAGAATGAATGATTGGTGATTCTGTTTTAACCGTTCTATCTTGCAACCGCCCAAGAACTTGGAAAAGCTATACGCCCCACAGGGATCAAGGTAAAGGGTGGATAAAAATGCCAACTTATTTGAATTGCAGAAGAATACTTTGTTATAAACATGGCACTTGTGAACTATAACAGCATAGAAGCAATTCCTGATCAACAACCAAGTACTTAGCTATTTGCTCGGGACGAGCAAAGGTTAAGCTTGGGGGATTTGTTGGTGGTCACTAACGACCATATCCAACCGCCAATTATAGTCCAAAAGCAGGAGAAATAAACATACTTTAGACACATGCATTCACTATTGACATAGTTCCACTTGTATTGGAAGCTTACTATTTTGCAGAGACTATACTGAAGTACAATGGAATTAGAGTCGAAATACGCCAAAAGAGAAAGCGTAACGCAAATCATACACCAAGGAATCAAGCTAAAGCCCAACTTCATGCAAAACTTGGGCAGAACACTAATGCGGAAACAACCCTGGCCCAACCAGAGGCCCACCAGAGCAAGGCGGTGGCGAGCGGAGCAGGCCAGGGTGCGGCCGCACCCAGGGTTGCATGCCGACATGTAGAGGCGGTCTACACAAGTTTCCTATTTTATCTCACACCAAACCGACCTCCACCATGTATAAATAGAGGGGTAGTGCTCTTATTTCAACACACACACACACCACATTGAGTCAACACATCTTGAGCAACACCTCTCTAGTTTTTACTTTTCCTTAGTAGTTATAGAGCAAGGCAAAGCTACCTTGGAGGGCTTGACTCCTTGGAGAAGAATCTTGGTATGAATAAGATGAATCATTTCTCCAAAGTCTTGTCTTCAATTTATCGATATAGCTATGCAAGTAAACTAGAGTATAGTTCTCATGATATTATCTTAATATATGAGCTAGTCTATAGTTTATATGTCATGATTTTGTCACGTAGAACTTTATGCTTAATCATTCATATCATGTTTATGATAAGAAATAGAGTTAAGTTGAGGTGGCGGTTCATCGTGCCTTCGGATGTGCCCAAGCTTCTTACCTGTCGATCCGTAGGGTCGGGGACCCAGGGGGGCTTGGGTAGTTTCTCTATACGCAAGCATGGTGCTCAGGTATATAGAAGCAGGTGAATGCATTTCATGCTCCACGGTTGAGGGGTAGGCGGCAGGTGGTGACAGCCCTATCTGTCCTTCGTAATCCCCCACGTTCGGGTATGGTGTAGGAGTACGTAAATTGTCACATGAGGTTGCTGGCAGACCAGTACTTGGTGGCCTCCCGACCTATCTCACACTTAGCGCTAGTTCTTACTCATGTACATGTATGATTACTTACTATTCTTTGCATAGCTGTATAAAGGATATGCCTGCTCTCATAGAGTTATTCTTTTATTCTTTAGTCCTTCTTCCTTCTTCCTCTGTTGAGGTGTTAGATTTGAGTGTGTGTCACACTATCTCAAACTATCATGTTTACCCCTATCATAAGCATTTGGTTTTGCCTATGCAATCATGTTATAAAGAAATGCTTTTCACCTCCCCTGTTAGTAGGTTTGGGTTGAGTATACCATCACACCTGTTCATGCTATCTTTCTTTACTTTTCTATGCTAATCTTATCTATCCCTGGAAATCTGGTGGCTGATTATTGTTCTTGATTCTACAGAATGAGGACTCATTCTGGAGCTACCGATACTCCAGGAACTTCGCAGGATGGCGCCAATATGCCAAATCCACCTCCGCCACCTGTCGCACCAACCTTGGCTGATGCCATTGCTCATTGGGTCAATGCTAGCATTGACAATACTCGCATCCTTCAGGTTATGGCTCAGAATATGGCACCTGCTCAACATGGCCGACAGGGTCTTGAGGCTATAAGCACTTATAGTGATTTTTTGAGCACCCACCCACCAATCTTTAGCAGAGCAGAAGAACCACTGGAGGCGGATGATTGGATCCGTACTATAGATCAAAAGTTTGGACTAATTCGTTGCAATGGGAACCAGAAGACCTTGTTCGCTGCACAACAACTCCAGGGACCTGCAGGCGCCTAGTGGGCATGTTACCTTGCTATGTAGTGAGTGGGACGTTAGGTCCCTTGGGAGGAATTCCGTGATGCTTTTTGGGCACACCATATCCTGGACGGCATTATGGAGATGAAGCTTGGGGAGTTTCTCAAGTTGCAGCAAGGAGGAAAGAGTGTCATGGAATATGTGGGGAAGTTCAATCATTTGTCTCAGTATGCCCCATAGCATGTCAACACTGATGCCAAGAAGAAGCATTATTTTATGCGTGGTCTCAATAGTAAGCTCCAGACAATGTTGACTACATGCACTACTGCCAGCTACAATGAGCTTGTCAGTATTGCTATTACTACCGAGGAAAAGAATCGTCAGCATAAGGAGGCTAAAAAGAGGAAGGGTGTTTCAATGGTATCCTCTGGTAGCACCAGTCAGCGTCAGAGGGTTGTCTATCAACCTGTCTATCGTCCTCCTTAGCGTCCACCTCAACAGCAAAGCCAGCAGCAGTCATTTGTCAGATCTGCTATGGTTCCTTCCAATCCACGCCAGCCGAATACCCTTGGTGTTCGCCCCAATAACACCCAGTATAATGTCTCATACAATCCCAACCCATGCTACAACTGCGGCAAGACTGGGCACTATGCTCGGGATTGTCGTCTTCCCAAACAAGCCAATGCTCAGAGGCCACCTATAAACCAGCCACAGAACAATCAGCAGAATACTCAGAAGAAGGGACCTGTTCACAAGACGGGGCGAGTCCATTACACTCAAGTAGAA
>JAHUYU010003036.1:0-20680 GCA_030439765.1 Tripidium arundinaceum | reverse complement strand
TTCCGAGGGCATAAGCAGTGGTAGTTGGCGAGATGCCATGACGTGGCGAATCGGTATCAAGTCCTGCGGGTAGGTGAAGCCACCCTTCACCATTCGACAGGGAACGGGACATGACTCCACCGAACCGAACTACTCCCTCCGTAAAAAAAAAAAAAGCAATTTTCGTTTTTCGAGAAATCATAACTTTTGACTAAATTTGTGTAAAAAAGTATTAATATTCGTGATATAAAACAAGTATCATTAGATTAGTTATAGAGTATATTTTTATAATAAAATTATTTAAATATATAAATACTAATATTATTTACTATAAAGTTGATAAAAATAAGCTACATAGCCGGCACGGTTACCAGAATTGCATTATTTCACGGATGGAGGCAGTATTGAAGAAGCTTTCGCAGTCCAGGTTCCAAGAGAGCGAGCCCGACCCTCACCGAACTTTTTTTCTATCTAAATCCAATCCTCAGCATGTTAACAATTTCAGCATTTTTTAGTTCGGTGGCGGAATAATGATGTATATAATGATGCTTTACTGTTGGGATGTTACGTCGGGAGGAGACACTGTCTCAACTACTAATTGGATGTCATGTGTCCTGTTTTGGTACAACTTCTGTGTGTTAGTATAAAATAGAGTTGTAGGAAGAAATACGGCCAAAAAACTGTAGAAAAGTGTATCATTTGACTTTTAGTTTAACTTATTTTTTATATTAATAGGTAGCTTTATCATAATAAGTAGATTGTAAGTTATACTACCAAATAAGCGTCAGCGGTGACTGAATGTGAAGTAGCTGGCAGTGTGTGCAAGTCTCTAACGTGGACTAGTATGTTCAGTGTGCGAGTACGCGGCATACATGACCTGTAACGTGGTGAACTATTCCATTGCTTTTATTACAATTCAATTAAAAACGAGGGAAAGGAAGATCCTCCCTCCTCGCCTCCTGATGTGATCTCTCTGTTGGCAACGGAGGTTACAATGTATGTTAGCTACTATGATATCAAATTTCAGAGAACAACGATTCAGAAACAGACCAAAAGAACATGCCGCTTATTCTGACTTACTATTCTTACAGACTTGAACTCATGTCTGGGGACTACAATTTGCCTGGGGACTACAATTTGCCCTCATTTACAGACTTGAACTCTCACAGCTGACAAAACTTGACAGAAAAGACTTACTATTCTTACAAACCTCACTTCAAAATGTACTTTTTTTGGAGGTAGAAAAGAATTTTCCTACAGACACCCCCTAATCCAATACAATTCTCACCGTCTCTAATACCACTGGAGGCACGGCGACTAGACCAAAAAAACTTGTCAACCACTGCTTTAATAACTAAGGAAAAAAAAGAACACTGATCGTAGGAATAGGGACCAAAGGAACAATTACAACTGACTAATAAAAAGACAAAATAAAAAAAACAAGGGATCTGTACTGCTATAATAAAACCTACTACGGCCGTGGAAACCTAACTGAACAGAAGCTCAAGAACCAGCTCTTCCAACAGATCATCTTTTATCATTCTCTCAATGTCCCTTCCTGCCCTGTCGATGCAGTCTGCTAAATCTCGCCACTTCGGATCAAATCCTTTCTTCTCTGGCTTAGTCTCACTGGGTGCAAGTTGTTCCCGTCTCTGAACTAGCACCTGCAAGACTTTCTCCAAGAGACCCTCTGAGCCCCAAAGTGGAGCCAAGTTCCTACTAGTATTGACCCAAGGTTGCATGTTCAAGCATGGGGCGAGGATTTGTGATAGTATTGTGTTGACCATATCGAATAAAAGCTTCCTATCTGATCTTGACCATTGAACTAGCAAACCAGCCAGCAATGCTTGTACCACTTCATTCTACGGATCCTGTGTAATCAAGCCAATTCCATCTTGGACAATCACACAGATAGTGCAAGATGCTATATCAGTTAAGTAAAGAGCTAAGGAAAGCACAGCCTTAGTTGAGGTCAGCATCGTAACATCTAGGTGCTATCAAAGAACCTGTTCAGTACTCTGTTGGATAAAGCACAGAAGGGCAGTAGGAAGCGGTCCCTTATTTTGTTGGACTGTCCCTCCGTATGGCGTATGCATTTGAGCCTAGCTAAAACAGCCCACAAGCCCAGTGCTTGTGCACCGTTGATTTGGTGTCTGAACCAACGGTTGAGATTGCTTCTTGGGAAGCATATAGGGAAACATCCTAGCCTCTATTCTCAGTAAGAGAGCTGCTGCTGCTGTGAGAAAGTTCGAGGGAGAGCAGAACACACACCACAACGTGAGAAAAGAAGAAGAAAGAGAAGGGAAATCTGTCCAGATTTTTGTGGCTCTGAATCGGTCATCTTCAAGTCGGTGATTAGAGGCTCAAACACGGTTGGATTGGCACCAAACTCGGTGAGCTCGTTCCTCACTTAGAGTACTTCGATCTATTACGTTGGTTTGAGGATTGGTTGAGTAGAGCACCAGAATTGAGAGAGGTTTTGTCAGTTCGGGTCACTACAGTTTCAGGACAGAGCAGTTTTGGTAGATGATTTGTTTGGATAGTCAAACGACGTCCGTTTGAGCCGAATTTTGGTCAAGTGGTTAGGAGACTTGTGGATCTACATGCCTACCAAAATTTTCGTGCACAGTGGAGTAGTAGTTCGTGAGATATGAACAGATTACCGAGGGGGATATAATCTAGGAATTCTCTATTGGCCGCTATCCTTCCTCGTATTAGAAGGTTGTGTTTGTAGTGATGCCAAATTTGTAACTTGATGAATGTGTTGCCGCTGGTGTAATCCTCTAGATGCCCTAGAGAAGACTCCTCATACCTATTGTGCATCATAGTGGAAGCTTGGAGTGGACCGGTTGGTCCCGTGGTTTTTACTCCCCACCTTGAGAAGGTTTCCCACGTAATTCAAGGTGTCCGTTGTGCATTGTTTTTGCCCTCTTATCTCAACAATTTTTGAGCAGTCAAGGTGTTCTAAACAATCGACTCATAAAAGTATGAATTGAGGATAAGTTGAAAAGTGTCAAACAACAGATTTCGGATTATCTTCTTGAGTTGCTGATTGGCCTTAAAAAGGAAACCTCAATGTCAAAAGTAGTTCAATAAGTAAGCTTTGTTGGCCTGCATCTGTACGGTGAAGGGAAGTTATACTCAAGCCGCTTGGTAGAGGACTGCTTCTCAAACTTTGTAAATAAACACTTAGCCTTTACCAGGAATACCCTTTAGAAGCTTACGGTCTTGTGCAAAGTTCATGTGGCCTGTGATCTCGACGCTTGCGAAAAGTTGTACATACTACGTCTACTAGAGAAACAGATGTTTGTGAGTAGTTGGTTTATGCTCCGACCCCCTCTTTGTACACCGAGGGCAAAGTACTTAGATCAATGCTATCTTTAATTCCTCCCAAAGTAAGAATGCAAGAGAGGCTATTAGGGACCGGATAACTTTCTTATCTTTCACGTGTTCTTTGTAGTTAGTCTTGTCTGAAGAATTTCCTTCATTGACTCTCATGAAGCATTCTTACTTTGGGAGGAATTAAAGATAGCATTGATCTAAGTACTTTGCCCTCGGTGTACAAAGAGGGGGTCGGAGCATAAACCAACTACTCACAAACATCTGTTTCTCTAGTAGACGTAGTATGTACAACTTTTCGCAAGCGTCGAGATCACAGGCCACATGAACTTTGCACAAGACCGTAAGCTTCTAAAGGGTATTCCTGGTAAAGGCTAAGTGTTTATTTACAAAGTTTGAGAAGCAGTCCTCTACCAAGCGGCTTGAGTATAACTTCCCTTCACCGTACAGATGCAGGCCAACAAAGCTTACTTATTGAACTACTTTTGACATTGAGGTTTCCTTTTTAAGGCCAATCAGCAACTCAAGAAGATAATCCGAAATCTGTTGTTTGACACTTTTCAACTTATCCTCAATTCATACTTTTATGAGTCGATTGTTTAGAACACCTTGACTGCTCAAAATTGTTGAGATAAGAGGGCAAAAACAATGCACAACGGACACCTTGAATTACGTGGGAAACCTTCTCAAGGTGGGGAGTAAAAACCACGGGACCAACCGGTCCACTCCAAGCTTCCACTATGATGCACAATAGGTATGAGGAGTCTTCTCTAGGGCATCTAGAGGATTACACCAGCGGCAACACATTCATCAAGTTACAAATTTGGCATCACTACAAACACAACCTTCTAATACGAGGAAGGATAGCGGCCAATAGAGAATTCCTAGATTATATCCCCCTCGGTAATCTGTTCATATCTCACGAACTACTACTCCACTGTGCACGAAAATTTTGGTAGGCATGTAGATCCACAAGTCTCCTAACCACTTGACCAAAATTCGGCTCAAACGGACGTCGTTTGACTATCCAAACAAATCATCTACCAAAACTGCTCTGTCCTGAAACTGTAGTGACCCGAACTGACAAAACCTCTCTCAATTCTGGTGCTCTACTCAACCAATCCTCAAACCAACGTAATAGATCGAAGTACTCTAAGTGAGGAACGAGCTCACCGAGTTTGGTGCCAATCCAACCGTGTTTGAGCCTCTAATCACCGACTTGAAGATGACCGATTCAGAGCCACAAAAATCTGGACAGATTTCCCTTCTCTTTCTTCTTCTTTTCTCACGTTGTGGTGTGTGTTCTGCTCTCCCTCGAACTTTCTCACAGCAGCAGCAGCTCTCTTACTGAGAATAGAGGCTAGGATGTTTCCCTATATGCTTCCCAAGAAGCAATCTCAACCGTTGGTTCAGACACCAAATCAACGGTGCACAAGCACTGGGCTTGTGGGCTGTTTTAGCTAGGCTCAAATGCATACGCCATACGGAGGGACAGTCCAACAAAATAAGGGACCGCTTCCTACTGTCCTTCTGTGCTTTATCCAACAGAGTACTGAACAGGTTCTTTGATAGCACCTAGATGTTACGATGCTGACCTCAACTAAGGCTGTGCTTTCCTTAGCTCTTTACTTAACTGATATAGCATCTTGCACTATCTGTGTGATTGTCCAAGATGGAATTGGCTTGATTACACAGGATCCGTAGAATGAAGTGGTACAAGCATTGCTGGCTGGTTTGCTAGTTCAATGGTCAAGATCAGATAGGAAGCTTTTATTCGATATGGTCAACACAATACTATCACAAATCCTCGCCCCATGCTTGAACATGCAACCTTGGGTCAATACTAGTAGGAACTTGGCTCCACTTTGGGGCTCAGAGGGTCTCTTGGAGAAAGTCTTGCAGGTGCTAGTTCAGAGACGGGAACAACTTGCACCCAGTGAGACTAAGCCAGAGAAGAAAGGATTTGATCCGAAGTGGCGAGATTTAGCAGACTGCATCGACAGGGCAGGAAGGGACATTGAGAGAATGATAAAAGATGATCTGTTGGAAGAGCTGGTTCTTGAGCTTCTGTTCAGTTAGGTTTCCACGGCCGTAGTAGGTTTTATTATAGCAGTACAGATCCCTTGTTTTTTTTATTTTGTCTTTTTATTAGTCAGTTGTAATTGTTCCTTTGGTCCCTATTCCTACGATCAGTGTTCTTTTTTTTCCTTAGTTATTAAAGCAGTGGTTGACAAGTTTTTTTGGTCTAGTCGCCGTGCCTCCAGTGGTATTAGAGACGGTGAGAATTGTATTGGATTAGGGGGTGTCTGTAGGAAAATTCTTTTCTACCTCCAAAAAAAGTACATTTTGAAGTGAGGTTTGTAAGAATAGTAAGTCTTTTCTGTCAAGTTTTGTCAGCTGTGAGAGTTCAAGTCTGTAAATGAGGGCAAATTGTAGTCCCCAGGCAAATTGTAGTCCCCAGACATGAGTTCAAGTCTGTAAGAATAGTAAGTCAGAATAAGCGGCATGTTCTTTTGGTCTGTTTCTGAATCGTTGTTCTCTGAAATTTGATATCATAGTAGCTAACATACATTGTAACCTCCGTTGCCAACAGAGAGATCACATCAGGAGGCGAGGAGGGAGGATCTTCCTTTCCCTCGTTTTTAATTGAATTGTAATAAAAGCAATGGAATAGTTCACCACGTTACAGGTCATGTATGCCGCGTACTCGCACACTGAACATACTAGTCCACGTTAGAGACTTGCACACACTGCCAGCTACTTCACATTCAGTCACCGCTGACGCTTATTTGGTAGTATAACTTACAATCTACTTATTATGATAAAGCTACCTATTAATATAAAAAAATAAGTTAAACTAAAAGTCAAATGATACACTTTTCTACAGTTTTTTGGCCGTATTTCTTCCTACAACTCTATTTTATACTAACACACAGAAGTTGTACCAAAACAGGACACATGACATCCAATTAGTAGTTGAGACAGTGTCTCCTCCCGACGTAACATCCAACAGTAAAGCATCATTATATACATCATTATTCCGCCACCGAACTAAAAAATGCTGAAATTGTTAACATGCTGAGGATTGGATTTAGATAGAAAAAAAGTTCGGTGAGGGTCGGGCTCGCTCTCTTGGAACCTGGACTGCGAAAGCTTCTTCAATACTGCCTCCATCCGTGAAATAATGCAATTCTGGTAACCGTGCCGGCTATGTAGCTTATTTTTATCAACTTTATAGTAAATAATATTAGTATTTATATATTTAAATAATTTTATTATAAAAATATACTCTATAACTAATCTAATGATACTTGTTTTATATCACGAATATTAATACTTTTTTACACAAATTTAGTCAAAAGTTATGATTTCTCGAAAAACGAAAATTGCTTTTTTTTTTTTTACGGAGGGAGTAGTTCGGTTCGGTGGAGTCATGTCCCGTTCCCTGTCGAATGGTGAAGGGTGGCTTCACCTACCCGCAGGACTTGATACCGATTCGCCACGTCATGGCATCTCGCCAACTACCACTGCTTATGCCCTCGGAAGCACAAGCTATTACAAAGTTACCACGATGGCGTCACCCGAGCACTGTGCTTACCTACCTGCTTATGGGCTATGGCAGCAGGTCATGTACTCATGTCACAATCACATGCGTCGGAAGTCGGATGCTCTTGTAGGGACGAGAATGGCCGGGTCGATCCATTGGGCAACTTGAGTAAAGCTATAAAAATAAAGTTGAATCACAGGATTAGCGTCAAAGTATAAATAAGGTTGATAAAACCGGTCAATAAATAGAGTGAATTGATTCAATCATCACATAACAATTTTATTTATTTTTGGTCTTCTTATTTTTTCAAATAAACATGGTTGGTCGTAATTTGTAAGTATGTCTATGCTTGAAAGTAAATCGATGAAATATCATGTTTTGATAGTAAAGACAAATAAAGTTTAAACCATGATTCACTTGTAAGCTTATCTAATTTTATATAATCCTAATAACATTAATATATTTTAACGAAACCTTTTAACCTTATAACTTGTTTTTCTTTTCTCGTTCCCTGTCGCCGTCAAGAGGTAAGCAGGGAAGATTATCCCTAGCATTATAAGGGAAAAACGCAGGAATCCAGGATACCTCACTCCTAGTAGGAGCAGGAACCGTGACTAGTCTCGCCGTCGTAGTACTAAGCAATCTCTAAAGTCTCTGTTTTTTTATTGTCAAAAAAAAAAGTCTCTGTTTTTTTCTTTTTTGGGAAAAAAACCTAAAGTCTCTGGTTGAGTCAATTGATCCACACACGCGGGGAATTAGGGGGCGCAACATATCCGCGTTTTTTATTCAATGTTACCCAGACGACCAACAGCGAACGCATACATGCGACCAGAAACTAGAAACACGACGCCACAGCACGGACAGACAAGACGCGACGCCACAGATGCTCCGGCGCGGCATCTCTTCGGAGCAAGCAAGGCCGGCAGATCCGAGATGCCATGCCGCCCAACGATCTGATTGCTTGATTGGTTCTCTTTCTCCTCGCGGTTCGCTCGACCGCTCGCTCAGGCGGTGACCGAGACGGGCTCCGCCTGCGGCGCGTCGGCGGTGGCGGTGCCCTTGGTGAGAAGCTCCGACACCCTCGCCGCGAGGCTCCGCTTCGCGGCCGGCGAGACGCCGTGCTCCCCGATGATGGACTCCAGCACGGCCTCGCAGAGAGGCTTGTTCTCGATCGCCACGGCGCCGGCCGCCGGCGCCGACGAGTCCTTGGAGAAGGCGACCTGGATGGAACGGCACGGAACGGAACGGATCGGAGCAGAACAGCAGCGTGAGTACGTGTCACCATCCCGTGTCGCACGGAAATATAATAAATAAAAAGTTCGCACGGAAATGAAAAAGAGAGAGAGAGAGAGAACAGCGGATTGATACGGTGGGTAGGGTACTCACGGTGAGGACTCCGGCGGGCGAGTGCGTGAAGAGGATGGAGGCGCCCGGCGGGAACGTCTCGGGCTTGAACACCTCCTTGAACTTCTCCACGGCGACGCCCTCGGCGTCCGTGTACAGGCCGGCGGCCTTCCAGAACGCCACGCAGTTCTCCGTCACTTTCTCCGCGTACTGCTCGCCCGTGAGCGGAAGGATCATGGTCACCCGCGTGAACTTCTCGAAGTCGCCTGAGACAAACACACACCACAAGGCGGCAAGACGTACCATCAGTCACATCGGTCGGTCTGTCGGGCCGGTCGGTCGCGTGCGGCGGCGCACGAGCGGCACGCTGCGGCAGTGTTGACCATCAGTCCATCACTCACGCGCGAGCCAAGAACGAGGCACCTTTTTTCACTCTCAGTACCCACTCACCCGTGACGACGTCGCGGAAGAAGGCGGCGTCGGACGCGAGCTCGTCGGCCGTCTTGCCGGCCCACTTCTTCGCCAGCGCGGACACGGCCGCGTCCTCCAGGTACACGCCGATGGCCGTGAACTTGATGAAGTTGCCTCCGATCTCGAGGCCTCGCACGCCTGCACGCGCGCGCGACAAAGCCAAGCGTCAACCGGAAGCGCACGCCATGCCATACCTCGCACCACCAACCACTGTTCCCTCCCTTGTTACAGAAACTAGAGACGACAGACTGGCACGGAATGGAACCTCAACCGACACAACGCACCTGCGCCGCCGAGGAAGTGCGAGGCGGCGGAGCCCGGCGGGCGGGCCACCGGCGGGAAGACGACGCCCTCTACCACCACCTCCGGCACGGCCATTATTTTTCGCACGGCGCGAGGGAACCGGACGCAACGTAACAGACGAACGAAGCTACGGGCTATGGTGGCTTTGTGTATGGGGGCAGGGCGGGGTTGTTGCGATAAATATGGAGGGACGGAGGGTTGGCTGGGAAGCGACACTTCAACAGTCGTCATAAATAAAGTAATCTAGGGTGCCACCAGTTCTGGCTCAAATTTGCAGGCCTGCCACCGTGATCTACACGAAAAGTCAATGGGAGCCTTGAGAGTTGGATACCTTGAGCGGTTGAGCTTATCGTGGACCATGAATATCAGATTACCAGTATCAGCATTTCTAGAAAAGAAAAACAAGTTATAAGGTTAAAAGGTTTCGTTAAAATATATTAATGTTATTAGGATTATATAAAATTAGATAAGCTTACAAGTGAATCATGGTTTAAACTTTATTTGTCTTTACTATCAAAACATGATATTTCATCGATTTACTTTCAAGCATAGACATACTTACAAATTACGACCAACCATGTTTATTTGAAAAAATAAAGAAGACCAAAAATAAATAAAATTGTTATGTGATGATTGAATCAATTCACTCTATTTATTGACCGGTTTTATCAACCTTATTTATACTTTGACGCTAATCCTGTGATTCAACTTTATTTTTATAGCTTTACTCAAGTTGCCCAATGGATCGACCCGGCCATTCTCGTCCCTACAAGAGCATCCGACTTCCGACGCATGTGATTGTGACATGAGTACATGACCTGCTGCCATAGCCCATAAGCAGGTAGGTAAGCACAGTGCTCGGGTGACGCCATCGTGGTAACTTTGTAATAGCTTGTGCTTCCGAGGGCATAAGCAGTGGTAGTTGGCGAGATGCCATGACGTGGCGAATCGGTATCAAGTCCTGCGGGTAGGTGAAGCCACCCTTCACCATTCGACAGGGAACGGGACATGACTCCACCGAACCGAACTACTCCCTCCGTAAAAAAAAAAAAAGCAATTTTCGTTTTTCGAGAAATCATAACTTTTGACTAAATTTGTGTAAAAAAGTATTAATATTCGTGATATAAAACAAGTATCATTAGATTAGTTATAGAGTATATTTTTATAATAAAATTATTTAAATATATAAATACTAATATTATTTACTATAAAGTTGATAAAAATAAGCTACATAGCCGGCACGGTTACCAGAATTGCATTATTTCACGGATGGAGGCAGTATTGAAGAAGCTTTCGCAGTCCAGGTTCCAAGAGAGCGAGCCCGACCCTCACCGAACTTTTTTTCTATCTAAATCCAATCCTCAGCATGTTAACAATTTCAGCATTTTTTAGTTCGGTGGCGGAATAATGATGTATATAATGATGCTTTACTGTTGGGATGTTACGTCGGGAGGAGACACTGTCTCAACTACTAATTGGATGTCATGTGTCCTGTTTTGGTACAACTTCTGTGTGTTAGTATAAAATAGAGTTGTAGGAAGAAATACGGCCAAAAAACTGTAGAAAAGTGTATCATTTGACTTTTAGTTTAACTTATTTTTTTATATTAATAGGTAGCTTTATCATAATAAGTAGATTGTAAGTTATACTACCAAATAAGCGTCAGCGGTGACTGAATGTGAAGTAGCTGGCAGTGTGTGCAAGTCTCTAACGTGGACTAGTATGTTCAGTGTGCGAGTACGCGGCATACATGACCTGTAACGTGGTGAACTATTCCATTGCTTTTATTACAATTCAATTAAAAACGAGGGAAAGGAAGATCCTCCCTCCTCGCCTCCTGATGTGATCTCTCTGTTGGCAACGGAGGTTACAATGTATGTTAGCTACTATGATATCAAATTTCAGAGAACAACGATTCAGAAACAGACCAAAAGAACATGCCGCTTATTCTGACTTACTATTCTTACAGACTTGAACTCATGTCTGGGGACTACAATTTGCCTGGGGACTACAATTTGCCCTCATTTACAGACTTGAACTCTCACAGCTGACAAAACTTGACAGAAAAGACTTACTATTCTTACAAACCTCACTTCAAAATGTACTTTTTTTGGAGGTAGAAAAGAATTTTCCTACAGACACCCCCTAATCCAATACAATTCTCACCGTCTCTAATACCACTGGAGGCACGGCGACTAGACCAAAAAAACTTGTCAACCACTGCTTTAATAACTAAGGAAAAAAAAAGAACACTGATCGTAGGAATAGGGACCAAAGGAACAATTACAACTGACTAATAAAAAGACAAAATAAAAAAAACAAGGGATCTGTACTGCTATAATAAAACCTACTACGGCCGTGGAAACCTAACTGAACAGAAGCTCAAGAACCAGCTCTTCCAACAGATCATCTTTTATCATTCTCTCAATGTCCCTTCCTGCCCTGTCGATGCAGTCTGCTAAATCTCGCCACTTCGGATCAAATCCTTTCTTCTCTGGCTTAGTCTCACTGGGTGCAAGTTGTTCCCGTCTCTGAACTAGCACCTGCAAGACTTTCTCCAAGAGACCCTCTGAGCCCCAAAGTGGAGCCAAGTTCCTACTAGTATTGACCCAAGGTTGCATGTTCAAGCATGGGGCGAGGATTTGTGATAGTATTGTGTTGACCATATCGAATAAAAGCTTCCTATCTGATCTTGACCATTGAACTAGCAAACCAGCCAGCAATGCTTGTACCACTTCATTCTACGGATCCTGTGTAATCAAGCCAATTCCATCTTGGACAATCACACAGATAGTGCAAGATGCTATATCAGTTAAGTAAAGAGCTAAGGAAAGCACAGCCTTAGTTGAGGTCAGCATCGTAACATCTAGGTGCTATCAAAGAACCTGTTCAGTACTCTGTTGGATAAAGCACAGAAGGGCAGTAGGAAGCGGTCCCCTTATTTTGTTGGACTGTCCCTCCGTATGGCGTATGCATTTGAGCCTAGCTAAAACAGCCCACAAGCCCAGTGCTTGTGCACCGTTGATTTGGTGTCTGAACCAACGGTTGAGATTGCTTCTTGGGAAGCATATAGGGAAACATCCTAGCCTCTATTCTCAGTAAGAGAGCTGCTGCTGCTGTGAGAAAGTTCGAGGGAGAGCAGAACACACACCACAACGTGAGAAAAGAAGAAGAAAGAGAAGGGAAATCTGTCCAGATTTTTGTGGCTCTGAATCGGTCATCTTCAAGTCGGTGATTAGAGGCTCAAACACGGTTGGATTGGCACCAAACTCGGTGAGCTCGTTCCTCACTTAGAGTACTTCGATCTATTACGTTGGTTTGAGGATTGGTTGAGTAGAGCACCAGAATTGAGAGAGGTTTTGTCAGTTCGGGTCACTACAGTTTCAGGACAGAGCAGTTTTGGTAGATGATTTGTTTGGATAGTCAAACGACGTCCGTTTGAGCCGAATTTTGGTCAAGTGGTTAGGAGACTTGTGGATCTACATGCCTACCAAAATTTTCGTGCACAGTGGAGTAGTAGTTCGTGAGATATGAACAGATTACCGAGGGGGATATAATCTAGGAATTCTCTATTGGCCGCTATCCTTCCTCGTATTAGAAGGTTGTGTTTGTAGTGATGCCAAAATTTGTAACTTGATGAATGTGTTGCCGCTGGTGTAATCCTCTAGATGCCCTAGAGAAGACTCCTCATACCTATTGTGCATCATAGTGGAAGCTTGGAGTGGACCGGTTGGTCCCGTGGTTTTTACTCCCCACCTTGAGAAGGTTTCCCACGTAATTCAAGGTGTCCGTTGTGCATTGTTTTTGCCCTCTTATCTCAACAATTTTTGAGCAGTCAAGGTGTTCTAAACAATCGACTCATAAAAGTATGAATTGAGGATAAGTTGAAAAGTGTCAAACAACAGATTTCGGATTATCTTCTTGAGTTGCTGATTGGCCTTAAAAAGGAAACCTCAATGTCAAAAAGTAGTTCAATAAGTAAGCTTTGTTGGCCTGCATCTGTACGGTGAAGGGAAGTTATACTCAAGCCGCTTGGTAGAGGACTGCTTCTCAAACTTTGTAAATAAACACTTAGCCTTTACCAGGAATACCCTTTAGAAGCTTACGGTCTTGTGCAAAGTTCATGTGGCCTGTGATCTCGACGCTTGCGAAAAGTTGTACATACTACGTCTACTAGAGAAACAGATGTTTGTGAGTAGTTGGTTTATGCTCCGACCCCCTCTTTGTACACCGAGGGCAAAGTACTTAGATCAATGCTATCTTTAATTCCTCCCAAAGTAAGAATGCTTCATGAGAGTCAATGAAGGAAATTCTTCAGACAAGACTAACTACAAAGAACACGTGAAAGATAAGAAAGTTATCCGGTCCCTAATAGCCTCTCTTGCATTCAGGAGTTTTCAAGTAGCCTTGTGTTACCACAACAGTTGGGAAATGAATGACCTACTTCTCTTCCCTTGAAAGTCTTTCGCCCCGAATCTCGGGACGAGATTCTGTTAAGGGGGGAGGGCTGTAACACCCCAGGTGTTAGTCACAAGTTAAGCAGTGAGTTGGACTCAAGTAAGATATGTCAAATGGTGATGAAGAGCTTTAGTTCATAATCTCGAAAGTGGTGATGAAGGTGAGAATTGTATTGGATTAGGGGGTGTCTGTAGGAAAATTCTTTTCTACCTCCAAAAAAAGTACATTTTGAAGTGAGGTTTGTAAGAATAGTAAGTCTTTTCTGTCAAGTTTTGTCAGCTGTGAGAGTTCAAGTCTGTAAATGAGGGCAAATTGTAGTCCCCAGGCAAATTGTAGTCCCCAGACATGAGTTCAAGTCTGTAAGAATAGTAAGTCAGAATAAGCGGCATGTTCTTTTGGTCTGTTTCTGAATCGTTGTTCTCTGAAATTTGATATCATAGTAGCTAACATACATTGTAACCTCCGTTGCCAACAGAGAGATCACATCAGGAGGCGAGGAGGGAGGATCTTCCTTTCCCTCGTTTTTTAATTGAATTGTAATAAAAGCAATGGAATAGTTCACCACGTTACAGGTCATGTATGCCGCGTACTCGCACACTGAACATACTAGTCCACGTTAGAGACTTGCACTCTCACAGCTGACAAAACTTGACAGAAAAGACTTACTATTCTTACAAACCTCACTTCAAAATGTACTTTTTTTTGGAGGTAGAAAAGAATTTTCCTACAGACACCCCCCTAATCCAATACAATTCTCACCTTCATCACCACTTTCGAGATTATGAACTAAAGCTCTTCATCACCATTTGACATATCTTACTTGAGTCCAACTCACTGCTTAACTTGTGACTAACACCTGGGGTGTTACAGCCCTCCCCCCTTAACATAATCTCGTCCCGAGATTCGGGGCGAAAGACTTTCAAGGGAAGAGAAGTAGGTCATTCATTTCCCAACTGTTGTGGTAACACAAGGCTACTTGAAACTCCTGAATGCAAGAGAGGCTATTAGGGACCGGATAACTTTCTTATCTTTCACGTGTTCTTTGTAGTTAGTCTTGTCTGAAGAATTTCCTTCATTGACTCTCATGAAGCATTCTTACTTTGGGAGGAATTAAAGATAGCATTGATCTAAGTACTTTGCCCTCGGTGTACAAAGAGGGGGTCGGAGCATAAACCAACTACTCACAAACATCTGTTTCTCTAGTAGACGTAGTATGTACAACTTTTCGCAAGCGTCGAGATCACAGGCCACATGAACTTTGCACAAGACCGTAAGCTTCTAAAGGGTATTCCTGGTAAAGGCTAAGTGTTTATTTACAAAGTTTGAGAAGCAGTCCTCTACCAAGCGGCTTGAGTATAACTTCCCTTCACCGTACAGATGCAGGCCAACAAAGCTTACTTATTGAACTACTTTTGACATTGAGGTTTCCTTTTTAAGGCCAATCAGCAACTCAAGAAGATAATCCGAAATCTGTTGTTTGACACTTTTCAACTTATCCTCAATTCATACTTTTATGAGTCGATTGTTTAGAACACCTTGACTGCTCAAAAATTGTTGAGATAAGAGGGCAAAAACAATGCACAACGGACACCTTGAATTACGTGGGAAACCTTCTCAAGGTGGGGAGTAAAAAACCACGGGACCAACCGGTCCACTCCAAGCTTCCACTATGATGCACAATAGGTATGAGGAGTCTTCTCTAGGGCATCTAGAGGATTACACCAGCGGCAACACATTCATCAAGTTACAAATTTGGCATCACTACAAACACAACCTTCTAATACGAGGAAGGATAGCGGCCAATAGAGAATTCCTAGATTATATCCCCCTCGGTAATCTGTTCATATCTCACGAACTACTACTCCACTGTGCACGAAAATTTTGGTAGGCATGTAGATCCACAAGTCTCCTAACCACTTGACCAAAATTCGGCTCAAACGGACGTCGTTTGACTATCCAAACAAATCATCTACCAAAACTGCTCTGTCCTGAAACTGTAGTGACCCGAACTGACAAAACCTCTCTCAATTCTGGTGCTCTACTCAACCAATCCTCAAACCAACGTAATAGATCGAAGTACTCTAAGTGAGGAACGAGCTCACCGAGTTTGGTGCCAATCCAACCGTGTTTGAGCCTCTAATCACCGACTTGAAGATGACCGATTCAGAGCCACAAAAATCTGGACAGATTTCCCTTCTCTTTCTTCTTCTTTTCTCACGTTGTGGTGTGTGTTCTGCTCTCCCTCGAACTTTCTCACAGCAGCAGCAGCTCTCTTACTGAGAATAGAGGCTAGGATGTTTCCCTATATGCTTCCCAAGAAGCAATCTCAACCGTTGGTTCAGACACCAAATCAACGGTGCACAAGCACTGGGCTTGTGGGCTGTTTTAGCTAGGCTCAAATGCATACGCCATACGGAGGGACAGTCCAACAAAATAAGGGACCGCTTCCTACTGCCCTTCTGTGCTTTATCCAACAGAGTACTGAACAGGTTCTTTGATAGCACCTAGATGTTACGATGCTGACCTCAACTAAGGCTGTGCTTTCCTTAGCTCTTTACTTAACTGATATAGCATCTTGCACTATCTGTGTGATTGTCCAAGATGGAATTGGCTTGATTACACAGGATCCGTAGAATGAAGTGGTACAAGCATTGCTGGCTGGTTTGCTAGTTCAATGGTCAAGATCAGATAGGAAGCTTTTATTCGATATGGTCAACACAATACTATCACAAATCCTCGCCCCATGCTTGAACATGCAACCTTGGGTCAATACTAGTAGGAACTTGGCTCCACTTTGGGGCTCAGAGGGTCTCTTGGAGAAAGTCTTGCAGGTGCTAGTTCAGAGACGGGAACAACTTGCACCCAGTGAGACTAAGCCAGAGAAGAAAGGATTTGATCCGAAGTGGCGAGATTTAGCAGACTGCATCGACAGGGCAGGAAGGGACATTGAGAGAATGATAAAAGATGATCTGTTGGAAGAGCTGGTTCTTGAGCTTCTGTTCAGTTAGGTTTCCACGGCCGTAGTAGGTTTTATTATAGCAGTACAGATCCCTTGTTTTTTTTATTTTGTCTTTTTATTAGTCAGTTGTAATTGTTCCTTTGGTCCCTATTCCTACGATCAGTGTTCTTTTTTTTCCTTAGTTATTAAAGCAGTGGTTGACAAGTTTTTTTGGTCTAGTCGCCGTGCCTCCAGTGGTATTAGAGACGGTGAGAATTGTATTGGATTAGGGGGTGTCTGTAGGAAAATTCTTTTCTACCTCCAAAAAAAGTACATTTTGAAGTGAGGTTTGTAAGAATAGTAAGTCTTTTTCTGTCAAGTTTTGTCAGCTGTGAGAGTTCAAGTCTGTAAATGAGGGCAAATTGTAGTCCCCAGGCAAATTGTAGTCCCCAGACATGAGTTCAAGTCTGTAAGAATAGTAAGTCAGAATAAGCGGCATGTTCTTTTGGTCTGTTTCTGAATCGTTGTTCTCTGAAATTTGATATCATAGTAGCTAACATACATTGTAACCTCCGTTGCCAACAGAGAGATCACATCAGGAGGCGAGGAGGGAGGATCTTCCTTTCCCTCGTTTTTAATTGAATTGTAATAAAAGCAATGGAATAGTTCACCACGTTACAGGTCATGTATGCCGCGTACTCGCACACTGAACATACTAGTCCACGTTAGAGACTTGCACACACTGCCAGCTACTTCACATTCAGTCACCGCTGACGCTTATTTGGTAGTATAACTTACAATCTACTTATTATGATAAAGCTACCTATTAATATAAAAAAATAAGTTAAACTAAAAGTCAAATGATACACTTTTCTACAGTTTTTTGGCCGTATTTCTTCCTACAACTCTATTTTATACTAACACACAGAAGTTGTACCAAAAGTGTATCATTTGACTTTTAGTTTAACTTATTTTTTTATATTAATAGGTAGCTTTATCATAATAAGTAGATTGTAAGTTATACTACCAAATAAGCGTCAGCGGTGACTGAATGTGAAGTAGCTGGCAGTGTGTGCAAGTCTCTAACGTGGACTAGTATGTTCAGTGTGCGAGTACGCGGCATACATGACCTGTAACGTGGTGAACTATTCCATTGCTTTTATTACAATTCAATTAAAAACGAGGGAAAGGAAGATCCTCCCTCCTCGCCTCCTGATGTGATCTCTCTGTTGGCAACGGAGGTTACAATGTATGTTAGCTACTATGATATCAAATTTCAGAGAACAACGATTCAGAAACAGACCAAAAGAACATGCCGCTTATTCTGACTTACTATTCTTACAGACTTGAACTCATGTCTGGGGACTACAATTTGCCTGGGGACTACAATTTGCCCTCATTTACAGACTTGAACTCTCACAGCTGACAAAACTTGACAGAAAAGACTTACTATTCTTACAAACCTCACTTCAAAATGTACTTTTTTTGGAGGTAGAAAAGAATTTTCCTACAGACACCCCCTAATCCAATACAATTCTCACCGTCTCTAATACCACTGGAGGCACGGCGACTAGACCAAAAAAACTTGTCAACCACTGCTTTAATAACTAAGGAAAAAAAAAGAACACTGATCGTAGGAATAGGGACCAAAGGAACAATTACAACTGACTAATAAAAAGACAAAAATAAAAAAAACAAGGGATCTGTACTGCTATAATAAAACCTACTACGGCCGTGGAAACCTAACTGAACAGAAGCTCAAGAACCAGCTCTTCCAACAGATCATCTTTTATCATTCTCTCAATGTCCCTTCCTGCCCTGTCGATGCAGTCTGCTAAATCTCGCCACTTCGGATCAAAATCCTTTCTTCTCTGGCTTAGTCTCACTGGGTGCAAGTTGTTCCCGTCTCTGAACTAGCACCTGCAAGACTTTCTCCAAGAGACCCTCTGAGCCCCAAAGTGGAGCCAAGTTCCTACTAGTATTGACCCAAGGTTGCATGTTCAAGCATGGGGCGAGGATTTGTGATAGTATTGTGTTGACCATATCGAATAAAAGCTTCCTATCTGATCTTGACCATTGAACTAGCAAACCAGCCAGCAATGCTTGTACCACTTCATTCTACGGATCCTGTGTAATCAAGCCAATTCCATCTTGGACAATCACACAGATAGTGCAAGATGCTATATCAGTTAAGTAAAGAGCTAAGGAAAGCACAGCCTTAGTTGAGGTCAGCATCGTAACATCTAGGTGCTATCAAAGAACCTGTTCAGTACTCTGTTGGATAAAGCACAGAAGGGCAGTAGGAAGCGGTCCCTTATTTTGTTGGACTGTCCCTCCGTATGGCGTATGCATTTGAGCCTAGCTAAAACAGCCCACAAGCCCAGTGCTTGTGCACCGTTGATTTGGTGTCTGAACCAACGGTTGAGATTGCTTCTTGGGAAGCATATAGGGAAACATCCTAGCCTCTATTCTCAGTAAGAGAGCTGCTGCTGCTGTGAGAAAGTTCGAGGGAGAGCAGAACACACACCACAACGTGAGAAAAGAAGAAGAAAGAGAAGGGAAATCTGTCCAGATTTTTTGTGGCTCTGAATCGGTCATCTTCAAGTCGGTGATTAGAGGCTCAAACACGGTTGGATTGGCACCAAACTCGGTGAGCTCGTTCCTCACTTAGAGTACTTCGATCTATTACGTTGGTTTGAGGATTGGTTGAGTAGAGCACCAGAATTGAGAGAGGTTTTGTCAGTTCGGGTCACTACAGTTTCAGGACAGAGCAGTTTTTGGTAGATGATTTGTTTGGATAGTCAAACGACGTCCGTTTGAGCCGAATTTTGGTCAAGTGGTTAGGAGACTTGTGGATCTACATGCCTACCAAAATTTTCGTGCACAGTGGAGTAGTAGTTCGTGAGATATGAACAGATTACCGAGGGGGATATAATCTAGGAATTCTCTATTGGCCGCTATCCTTCCTCGTATTAGAAGGTTGTGTTTGTAGTGATGCCAAATTTGTAACTTGATGAATGTGTTGCCGCTGGTGTAATCCTCTAGATGCCCTAGAGAAGACTCCTCATACCTATTGTGCATCATAGTGGAAGCTTGGAGTGGACCGGTTGGTCCCGTGGTTTTTACTCCCCACCTTGAGAAGGTTTCCCACGTAATTCAAGGTGTCCGTTGTGCATTGTTTTTGCCCTCTTATCTCAACAATTTTTGAGCAGTCAAGGTGTTTCTAAACAATCGACTCATAAAAGTATGAATTGAGGATAAGTTGAAAAGTGTCAAACAACAGATTTCGGATTATCTTCTTGAGTTGCTGATTGGCCTTAAAAAGGAAACCTCAATGTCAAAAGTAGTTCAATAAGTAAGCTTTGTTGGCCTGCATCTGTACGGTGAAGGGAAGTTATACTCAAGCCGCTTGGTAGAGGACTGCTTCTCAAACTTTGTAAATAAACACTTAGCCTTTACCAGGAATACCCTTTAGAAGCTTACGGTCTTGTGCAAAGTTCATGTGGCCTGTGATCTCGACGCTTGCGAAAAGTTGTACATACTACGTCTACTAGAGAAACAGATGTTTTGTGAGTAGTTGGTTTATGCTCCGACCCCCTCTTTGTACACCGAGGGCAAAGTACTTAGATCAATGCTATCTTTAATTCCTCCCAAAGTAAGAATGCTTCATGAGAGTCAATGAAGGAAATTCTTCAGACAAGACTAACTACAAAGAACACGTGAAAGATAAGAAAGTTATCCGGTCCCTAATAGCCTCTCTTGCATTCAGGAGTTTCAAGTAGCCTTGTGTTACCACAACAGTTGGGAAATGAATGACCTACTTCTCTTCCCTTGAAAGTCTTTCGCCCCGAATCTCGGGACGAGATTCTGTTAAGGGGGGAGGGCTGTAACACCCCAGGTGTTAGTCACAAGTTAAGCAGTGAGTTGGACTCAAGTAAGATATGTCAAATGGTGATGAAGAGCTTTAGTTCATAATCTCGAAAGTGGTGATGAAGGTGAGAATTGTATTGGATTAGGGGGTGTCTGTAGGAAAATTCTTTTCTACCTCCAAAAAAAGTACATTTTGAAGTGAGGTTTGTAAGAATAGTAAGTCTTTTCTGTCAAGTTTTGTCAGCTGTGAGAGTGCAAGTCTCTAACGTGGACTAGTATGTTCAGTGTGCGAGTACGCGGCATACCATGACCTGTAACGTGGTGACTATTCCATTGCTTTTATTACAATTCAATTAAAAACGAGGGAAAGGAAGATCCTCCCTCCTCGCCTCCCTGATGTGATCTTCTTTGTTGGGCACGGAGGTTACAAT
>JAHUYU010000389.1:0-21334 GCA_030439765.1 Tripidium arundinaceum | reverse complement strand
CCAGACAATCTGATGTTCATCAAATCCCTATTGCATGCTTTCTATTATCACCGTATAGTCCAATGAATTGTTCTCCACTTCATGGGACAATCCGGTCCTTCACTTCATGCCCTTGTTAATTTCTTTAGTGCATACAGTGAACATCACCATATCATCTGATGAAGTTGTACAACGAATTCTTCACCCTCTATTGTCAATCTACAATCTAGTGATATTAGTCAAATGCTCACGTGTATTTTCCTTGTGAGGAATCTTGTTCTTTTCTCCATCGTTTGTTCATGGGACTTGAATGGATTTCTCTACACTTGTTTCCTTGCATCCCTATTAGCTATGTTAACCTAACACATCTCGAAATACATGTCAGTCATATTTGATTGTGTTGTTATTTCAATCACCAAAACTATCATGACCCGGTCGTGCCAACTCGTTTATCTTAAGCATCTGAGCATAATCTGCACTTAAAAATCCCAATTTTCAGAAAACTTTGCATACAAGTTCTATACTTTCTGGGCTCTGTAGTGCTTGCTCGGACGCTCTGGATGTCGCTACCGAATGGTCCAACGATGCACAGCTTCAGACTTGCACAATCTGCACCTGCACGAAACTGTCGGACGGTCCGATATGGGCCACCGGACAATCCGACTGTTGGGTGAATAATCACACAAACATCAATGCGTGGAAATAACTCTATTGAATATTCATTTCATGTCTGGAAATAGTACATATTGGGGGTATTTGTAGAGGTTGGAGCCTTCGTTACCCCTTGTACAATCCCCATTCTACCCCTAGGACAAATGCTATGAATAGTCAGATCTTTCTTTACATCCGAGGGTAATTATGATATTATACAGCTAGCAATGTGTTTCTACTTCTTCTGTCAGGCTTTGTGAAGCAAGTCTTTGAGATGAACTGAAACGATCCACGATTTCCTCAAAGGGAAATCCACAGATACAAACCATAATGTGATAGTCCCAAGTTATCACCATAGTAGTGGCACCAAGTGCCGTAGCCACTCACAAACATTCCTCCACCATGCATCACATCACAAATATAATGCAAGTAGAAGCAAGTAGTAAGTATATAAGCGAGCATCTATCCTATCAGCGGGTGTGAAGGAGTAAGGTTGCGTCAAGGTATAGGCTTCAAGCAATACTACCATGCAACCTATTATAGATCATTTGCAGAAAGTAAAGCACGAGCAATCTATATTTGCATGTCTAATAGGATTCTACGAGGTTGGGTGGGACATGGCACCTATATCCTAGTCATCTTTGAGCTACTCCGTGTACTCGTAGTCCTCCTCCTCAAGCTGCTGCTCCTCCGGGGCTGCCAAACGAGACATATAGCCGCAATAAGCGACTCCCATAGATAGTCACAAAGAAGCAATAGAAATTCAAAAGATCCAAATACACTCAAACACAAGCCTATGACGTAGAGCTTATTTTTAGAAAAATTTGGACACTGGTTTCATATTTTTCTGAGGTCGGATGAATTTCCTATGAATTTTCTAAGTTTAAATCATTTTCTGAAAAAGAAAAAGGAGGAAAAATAGACAGGACTGACACGTGGCAGCGTGTGATTGGTCAGCTCGGTTTCGGTCACTGACAGGTGGGGTCGGTCAATGGTCAACATTGACTGGGCCTTGACTGGGCTTGGCGGGCCAGGTCATGGGCCGGATATGGGCCAGGCTGGCCCGGACACGTGTCGAACGCTGGGGCTATCCACGTAGCGGGCTCGAGCCGCTCCTAGGCTGCGTCCATGGGGCTCGGTTCATGGTGGACACGGCTTTGGTGCACCGTAGACCACAGACTTGGCTTATGGTGGACTAGGTGCACGCGAGGGCGAAAAGGGGAGAGGCATGTTGGTATTTCTTATGCTCAAGTAGAGAATTCTGCAAGCACACAGAATATACCGTTGTAGCATTTCACCTGAGAGTAGCAGAAGAAGAAGCGGCACGAGACCATTTCTTCATTAGGAGTGCCTCTAGATTTTCAATGTAGTTGTTCGGCAGGTCGTAACCGGTCATACACTATCCCTATTTTCACCCACAACAGGAGAAAACAAGCAAAGTTAGCCTACATAAACAATGGCTACCATACATGCATATTATCATGATCAAGTCCTACTAGATTCTTTAATCAAAATGCCTTCCCTAGCAACGGCGCTAGAAATGCTTGTTGGCATTTCTTAGCGTCGCTACTAAGCATGTGGTTTGAATCCATCCTTAGCAACGATGCCAGAAATGTTTGTTGGCATTACTTAGCAACATCACTATTAATTAGCAATGCTACTAAGTAATATCCTTGATAGTTCCTTAACAATTTTAGATATTTATCCACAAGCGCACGGAGCTATCATTGTAGCATTTCACCCGGAAGTATTCAGGGTATCGTTCATTTATATTTTTCCCAAAGGAAGGTATTTGATTAAGAGTCTAGTATGAATATGATCTTGAATAATAATGCTTGCGAGTACACCAATGTTTATAACAGGGGTAAGAACGGTGATTTCAAGATAGTGGACACACACTTGGCATTCCTCAAAGGATAAAAGAGAAAAGAAAGAATAAAAGAATAATCCTAAGTCGAGCAGGCATTGGTCTGGTATAGTCATACAAATTACATAATTGGTATTAGGGCTAAGTGTGAAGCAGGTCGGGAGGCCACCGAGTACTGGTCTGCCAGCAACCTCATGTGACAATTTAGACTCCTACACCCCAGTCGAACATAGGGGATTACAAGGGACGGATAGGGCTGTCACCACCTGCCGCCTACCCCTCAACCGTGGAAAGGGACAATGCATTCACCTGTCTCTCCATACCCAAGCACCAGGCTTGCGTATACAGAAACTCCCCAAATCCCCTGGCTCCCCGACCCTACGGATCGACAGGTAAAGAACTTGGGCACACCTAACGGCACGATGAACCGCCACCTCAACTTTACTCTAATTTTGATTATATAAGTTATATGATTGGTTAAGCATAAAGTTAAATGTGCTACTCTCATGACACATAAACTCTGCACTAGTTCATATATCAAGATCATAACACAATAACTATACTGTAGTTCATAAGTATGACTATAAATGTAATATGAGAGCATAGCTTTGGAAGAACTCATATTTCTATTCATACCCAAAGGTCTCTTCTTTCAGGAGCCAAGCTCTGCAAGGTAGCTTTGCCTTGCTCTAGAACTACTAAGAAAGTAAAACTACAACTAGAGAATGAGGTAATGGTGTGTGAGGAGTAGCTCAAGTTGAGTGTGTGTAAGAGAGGGGGTTTACCCCTCTATTTATATAGGGCTCTAAGGCGGTGCCCTGGCTATTCTTGGCGTGAAACCCCGGGCTGCACCGCCTCAGCATGGAGCCATGCCACCGCCTGTCGAAGGAGTGGCTGAGCAGCATCAGCAAGGGGCCGGCCACCCCTTGACTACGCCTCCTTGCCACCGCCTTCGCGTGGCAGGCCGTGGGCTGGTCATGGATTACTGCCCTGTGGGGTTTTGCCCCAGTTGAATTTATTTGATGGCCGTCTCCCTTGTTCCTTTGCGCAAATCAGCGTCGGAAAGCGCCTTTTTGTGAAATATTCCATGTATTTGTGTTTGTGCCCTAAAAAATAATGTTCTCCAAATACATGTGGAACTTGGTTAATAGTAAATGCATATGTGATTAAGTTTGACAATTTCTCCTCTTTTTGTAACTCAATTGGTGGTCGGATTTGATCGATAAAGACCGCCAACACCTACCCACAAAGATTTTTGCAACCTAAGCTACATTTGATAGTTCTCTAGGTGAACAACTTACTAGTTAGATAAAAAACATCGAACGAGCCTGTAGATACTAACCCACAAGAAAAAAAAAGCATAAGAATATGCTTGGGATCACCAACCCTTCCCCTGATCAAGGTCCTAGATCGCTACTAAGGCTCCAGCCGAGCTAGACTAGCGCTACCTTGCCACTAAGGCTTGCCCTCGAGTCACCCAACTCTTCTGGTCACCTTGCCGCCATCCAGAGCTTCTCCATAAATGAAGAGGTCTCCTTGTTCCCCATACATGATGTCGTAGTCACTTCACACCAAGCTTGGATAGTCGTTGATGTTGTTGTTGTGCTCCAAGGCTCCAAAGATCCAGCATACCAAGATTCCTCACAAGGAAAATACACGTGAGCATTTGACTAATATCACTAGATTGTAGATTGACAATAGAGGGTGAAGAATTCGTTGTACAACTTCATCAGATGATATGGTGATGTTCACTGTATGCACTAAAGAAATTAACAAGGGCATGAAGTGAAGGACCGGATTGTCCCATGAAGTGGAGAACAATTCATTGGACTATACGGTGATAATAGAAAGCATGCAATAGGGATTTGATGAACATCAGATTGTCTGGTAATAAGAGAAGAAGGCCATCAGATTATACCATGACGTGGTAGAGCAATGTTTTGCAATGGTAGTTACTTGGTTTTGTGCCATATGATCTGTTGAGGGAAAACAAGGTACTTGATCACTCGGAGATCATTGGTTTTGTGCCTATGAGTTTATGACTAATTCTTCACCTTGAGTTTAGTTATACCACCTTGGCCGACCATCTGAAGGGTGAGCAACAAGAAGCTATAGGAAGTGTAGTGACACAAAGTGGAGTGCTCTAGCCACCAAAGTCTATGGTTAAAGATTGCATAGGCCCTTAGATTCAAATGTTGTGAGGTGGTGGTGCGTGAACCTTGTAATCTTGGTATGCTGGATCTTTGGAGCCTTGGAGCACAACAACAACATCAACGACTATCCAAGCTTGGTGTGAAGTGACTACGACATCATGTATGGGGAACAAGGAGACCTCTTCATTTATGGAGAAGCTCTGGATGGCGGCAAGGTGACCAGAAGAGTTGGGTGACTCGAGGGCAAGCCTTAGTGGCAAGGTAGCGCTAGTCTAGCTCGGCTGGAGCCTTAGTAGCGATCTAGGACCTTGATCAGGGGAAGGGTTGGTGATCCCAAGCATATTCTTATGCTTTTTTTTCTTGTGGGTTAGTATCTACAGGCTCGTTCGATGTTTTTTATCTAACTAGTAAGTTGTTCACCTAGAGAACTATCAAATGTAGCTTAGGTTGCAAAAATCTTTGTGGGTAGGTGTTGGCGGTCTTTATCGATCAAATCCGACCACCAATTGAGTTACAAAAAGAGGAGAAATTGTCAAACTTAATCACATATGCATTTACTATTAACCAAGTTCCACATGTATTTGGAGAACATTATTTTTTAGGGCACAAACACAAATACATGGAATATTTCACAAAAAGGCGCTTTCCGACGCTGATTTGCGCAAAGGAACAAGGGAGACGGCCATCAAATAAATTCAACTGGGGCAAAACCCCACAGGGCAGTAATCCATGACCAGCCCACGGCCTGCCACGCGAAGGCGGGTGGCAAGGAGGCGTAGTCAAGGGGTGGCCGGCCCCTTGCTGATGCTGCTCAGCCACTCCTTCGACAGGCGGTGGCATGGCTCCATGCTGAGGCGGTGCAGCCCGGGGTTTCACGCCAAGAATAGCCAGGGCACCGCCTTAGAGCCCTATATAAATAGAGGGGTAAACCCCCTCTCTTACACACACTCAACTTGAGCTACTCCTCACACACCATTACCTCATTCTCTAGTTGTAGTTTTACTTTCTTAGTAGTTCTAGAGCAAGGCAAAGCTACCTTGCAGAGCTTGGCTCCTTGAAAGAAGAGACCTTTGGGTATGAATAGAAATATGAGTTCTTCCAAAGCTATGCTCTCATATTACATTTATAGTCATACTTATGAACTACAGTATAGTTATTGTGTTATGATCTTGATATATGAACTAGTGCAGAGTTTATGTGTCATGAGAGTAGCACATTTAACTTTATGCTTAACCAATCATATAACTTATATAATCAAAATTAGAGTAAAGTTGAGGTGGCGGTTCATCGTGCCGTTAGGTGTGCCCAAGTTCTTTACCTGTCGATCCGTAGGGTCGGGGAGCCAGGGGGATTTGGGGAGTTTCTGTATACGCAAGCCTGGTGCTTGGGTATGGAGAGACAGGTGAATGCATTGTCCCTTTCCACGGTTGAGGGGTAGGCGGCAGGTGGTGACAGCCCTATCCGTCCCTTGTAATCCCCTATGTTCGACTGGGGTGTAGGAGTCTAAATTGTCACATGAGGTTGCTGGCAGACCAGTACTCGGTGGCCTCCCGACCTGCTTCACACTTAGCCCTAATACCAATTATGTAATTTGTATGACTATACCAGACCAATGCCTGCTCGACTTAGGATTATTCTTTTATTCTTTCTTTTCTCTTTTATCCTTTGAGGAATGCCAAGTGTGTGTCCACTATCTTGAAATCACCGTTCTTACCCCTGTTATAAACATTGGTGTACTCGCAAGCATTATTATTCAAGATCATATTCATACTAGACTCTTAATCAAATACCTTCCTTTGGGAAAAATATAAATGAACGATACCCTGAATACTTCCGGGTGAAATGCTACAATGATAGCTCCGTGCGCTTGTGGATAAATATCTAAAATTGTTAAGGAACTATCAAGGATATTACTTAGTAGCATTGCTAATTAATAGTGATGTTGCTAAGTAATGCCAACAAACATTTCTGGCATCGTTGCTAAGGATGGATTCAAACCACATGCTTAGTAGCGACGCTAAGAAATGCCAACAAGCATTTCTAGCGCCGTTGCTAGGGAAGGCATTTTGATTAAAGAATCTAGTAGGACTTGATCATGATAATATGCATGTATGGTAGCCATTGTTTATGTAGGCTAACTTTGCTTGTTTTCTCCTGTTGTGGGTGAAAATAGGGATAGTGTATGACCGGTTACGACCTGCCGAACAACTACATTGAAAATCTAGAGGCACTCCTAATGAAGAAATGGTCTCGTGCCGCTTCTTCTTCTGCTACTCTCAGGTGAAATGCTACAACGGTATATTCTGTGTGCTTGCAGAATTCTCTACTTGAGCATAAGAAATACCAACATGCCTCTCCCCTTTTCGCCCTCGCGTGCACCTAGTCCACCATAAGCCAAGTCTGTGGTCTACGGTGCACCAAAGCCGTGTCCACCATGAACCGAGCCCCATGGACGCAGCCTAGGAGCGGCTCGAGCCCGCTACGTGGATAGCCCCAGCGTTCGACACGTGTCCGGGCCAGCCTGGCCCATATCCGGCCCATGACCTGGCCCGCCAAGCCCAGTCAAGGCCCAGTCAATGTTGACCATTGACCGACCCCACCTGTCAGTGACCGAAACCGAGCTGACCAATCACACGCTGCCACGTGTCAGTCCTGTCTATTTTTCCTCCTTTTTCTTTTTCAGAAAATGATTTAAACTTAGAAAATTCATAGGAAATTCATCCGACCTCAGAAAAATATGAAACCAGTGTCCAAATTTTTCTAAAAATAAGCTCTACGTCATAGGCTTGTGTTTGAGTGTATTTGGATCTTTTGAATTTCTATTGCTTCTTTGTGACTATCTATGGGAGTCGCTTATTGCGGCTATATGTCTCGTTTGGCAGCCCCGGAGGAGCAGCAGCTTGAGGAGGAGGACTACGAGTACACGGAGTAGCTCAAAGATGACTAGGATATAGGTGCCATGTCCCACCCAACCTCGTAGAATCCTATTAGACATGCAAATATAGATTGCTCGTGCTTTACTTTCTGCAAATGATCTATAATAGGTTGCATGGTAGTATTGCTTGAAGCCTATACCTTGACGCAACCTTACTCCTTCACACCCGCTGATAGGATAGATGCTCGCTTATATACTTACTACTTGCTTCTACTTGCATTATATTTGTGATGTGATGCATGGTGGAGGAATGTTTGTGAGTGGCTACGGCACTTGGTGCCACTACTATGGTGATAACTTGGGACTATCACATTATGGTTTGTATCTGTGGATTTCCCTTTGAGGAAATCGTGGATCGTTTCAGTTCATCTCAAAGACTTGCTTCACAAAGCCTGACAGAAGAAGTAGAAACACATTGCTAGCTGTATAATATCATAATTACCCTCGGATGTAAAGAAAGATCTGACTATTCATAGCATTTGTCCTAGGGGTAGAATGGGGATTGTACAAGGGGTAACGAAGGCTCCAACCTCTACAAATACCCCCAATATGTACTATTTCCAGACATGAAATGAATATTCAATAGAGTTATTTCCACGCATTGATGTTTGTGTGATTATTCACCCAACAGTCGGATTGTCCGGTGGCCCATATCGGACCGTCCGACAGTTTCGTGCAGGTGCAGATTGTGCAAGTCTGAAGCTGTGCATCGTTGGACCATTCGGTAGCGACATCCAGAGCGTCCGAGCAAGCACTACAGAGCCCAGAAAGTATAGAACTTGTATGCAAAGTTTTCTGAAAATTGGGATTTTTAAGTGCAGATTATGCTCAGATGCTTAAGATAAACGAGTTGGCACGACCGGGTCATGATAGTTTTGGTGATTGAAATAACAACACAATCAAATATGACTGACATGTATTTCGAGATGTGTTAGGTTAACATAGCTAATAGGGATGCAAGGAAACAAGTGTAGAGAAATCCATTCAAGTCCCATGAACAAACGATGGAGAAAAGAACAAGATTCCTCACAAGGAAAATACACGTGAGCATTTGACTAATATCACTAGATTGTAGATTGACAATAGAGGGTGAAGAATTCGTTGTACAACTTCATCAGATGATATGGTGATGTTCACTGTATGCACTAAAGAAATTAACAAGGGCATGAAGTGAAGGACCGGATTGTCCCATGAAGTGGAGAACAATTCATTGGACTATACGGTGATAATAGAAAGCATGCAATAGGGATTTGATGAACATCAGATTGTCTGGTAATAAGAGAAGAAGGCCATCAGATTATACCATGACGTGGTAGAGCAATGTTTTGCAATGGTAGTTACTTGGTTTTGTGCCATATGATCTGTTGAGGGAAAACAAGGTACTTGATCACTCGGAGATCATTGGTTTTGTGCCTATGAGTTTATGACTAATTCTTCACCTTGAGTTTAGTTATACCACCTTGGCCGACCATCTGAAGGGTGAGCAACAAGAAGCTATAGGAAGTGTAGTGACACAAAGTGGAGTGCTCTAGCCACCAAAGTCTATGGTTAAAGATTGCATAGGCCCTTAGATTCAAATGTTGTGAGGTGGTGGTGCGTGAACCTTGTAATCTTGGTATGCTGGATCTTTGGAGCCTTGGAGCACAACAACAACATCAACGACTATCCAAGCTTGGTGTGAAGTGACTACGACATCATGTATGGGGAACAAGGAGACCTCTTCATTTATGGAGAAGCTCTGGATGGCGGCAAGGTGACCAGAAGAGTTGGGTGACTCGAGGGCAAGCCTTAGTGGCAAGGTAGCGCTAGTCTAGCTCGGCTGGAGCCTTAGTAGCGATCTAGGACCTTGATCAGGGGAAGGGTTGGTGATCCCAAGCATATTCTTATGCTTTTTTTTCTTGTGGGTTAGTATCTACAGGCTCGTTCGATGTTTTTTATCTAACTAGTAAGTTGTTCACCTAGAGAACTATCAAATGTAGCTTAGGTTGCAAAAATCTTTGTGGGTAGGTGTTGGCGGTCTTTATCGATCAAATCCGACCACCAATTGAGTTACAAAAAGAGGAGAAATTGTCAAACTTAATCACATATGCATTTACTATTAACCAAGTTCCACATGTATTTGGAGAACATTATTTTTTAGGGCACAAACACAAATACATGGAATATTTCACAAAAAGGCGCTTTCCGACGCTGATTTGCGCAAAGGAACAAGGGAGACGGCCATCAAATAAATTCAACTGGGGCAAAACCCCACAGGGCAGTAATCCATGACCAGCCCACGGCCTGCCACGCGAAGGCGGTGGCAAGGAGGCGTAGTCAAGGGGTGGCCGGCCCCTTGCTGATGCTGCTCAGCCACTCCTTCGACAGGCGGTGGCATGGCTCCATGCTGAGGCGGTGCAGCCCGGGGTTTCACGCCAAGAATAGCCAGGGCACCGCCTTAGAGCCCTATATAAATAGAGGGGTAAACCCCCTCTCTTACACACACTCAACTTGAGCTACTCCTCACACACCATTACCTCATTCTCTAGTTGTAGTTTTACTTTCTTAGTAGTTCTAGAGCAAGGCAAAGCTACCTTGCAGAGCTTGGCTCCTTGAAAGAAGAGACCTTTGGGTATGAATAGAAATATGAGTTCTTCCAAAGCTATGCTCTCATATTACATTTATAGTCATACTTATGAACTACAGTATAGTTATTGTGTTATGATCTTGATATATGAACTAGTGCAGAGTTTATGTGTCATGAGAGTAGCACATTTAACTTTATGCTTAACCAATCATATAACTTATATAATCAAAATTAGAGTAAAGTTGAGGTGGCGGTTCATCGTGCCGTTAGGTGTGCCCAAGTTCTTTACCTGTCGATCCGTAGGGTCGGGGAGCCAGGGGGATTTGGGGAGTTTCTGTATACGCAAGCCTGGTGCTTGGGTATGGAGAGACAGGTGAATGCATTGTCCCTTTCCACGGTTGAGGGGTAGGCGGCAGGTGGTGACAGCCCTATCCGTCCCTTGTAATCCCCTATGTTCGACTGGGGTGTAGGAGTCTAAATTGTCACATGAGGTTGCTGGCAGACCAGTACTCGGTGGCCTCCCGACCTGCTTCACACTTAGCCCTAATACCAATTATGTAATTTGTATGACTATACCAGACCAATGCCTGCTCGACTTAGGATTATTCTTTTATTCTTTCTTTTCTCTTTTATCCTTTGAGGAATGCCAAGTGTGTGTCCACTATCTTGAAATCACCGTTCTTACCCCTGTTATAAACATTGGTGTACTCGCAAGCATTATTATTCAAGATCATATTCATACTAGACTCTTAATCAAATACCTTCCTTTGGGAAAAATATAAATGAACGATACCCTGAATACTTCCGGGTGAAATGCTACAATGATAGCTCCGTGCGCTTGTGGATAAATATCTAAAATTGTTAAGGAACTATCAAGGATATTACTTAGTAGCATTGCTAATTAATAGTGATGTTGCTAAGTAATGCCAACAAACATTTCTGGCATCGTTGCTAAGGATGGATTCAAACCACATGCTTAGTAGCGACGCTAAGAAATGCCAACAAGCATTTCTAGCGCCGTTGCTAGGGAAGGCATTTTGATTAAAGAATCTAGTAGGACTTGATCATGATAATATGCATGTATGGTAGCCATTGTTTATGTAGGCTAACTTTGCTTGTTTTCTCCTGTTGTGGGTGAAAATAGGGATAGTGTATGACCGGTTACGACCTGCCGAACAACTACATTGAAAATCTAGAGGCACTCCTAATGAAGAAATGGTCTCGTGCCGCTTCTTCTTCTGCTACTCCTCCGACAGTCGAACCAGTCACCCCCGCACCATCCGCTACTCCAATCATGCCCAAGACACTCCGCGACTACTCCCCCCCCGTTGCCAATGTGCCAGTTGGGCCCGCTGTCAATGTTGGGGAGGGGAACTTCGAGCTCCGTATCGGCCTCATCACGATGGTGCAGGCAAACCAATTTCATGGTTTGCCTAGTGAGGACGCGAACGCGCATCTTCAACACTTCCTCGAACTGTGCGACACAATCGTCATCAAAGACATCGCACCTGAGAGCATTAGGCTCCACTTGTTTCCCTTCTCCCTCGCGGGGAGGGAGAAACAGTGGTTTTACAAAGAACGGGAAGCTGTCAACACGTGGGACAAATGTTCCACGGCGTTCCTCACCAAATTCTTCCCCATGGGCAAAACCAATGCCCTGAGGGGATGAATCTCCAACTTCTAGCAAAGCGCCATGGAGTCCATTCCCGAGGCATGGGAAAGGCTGCAGGACTACATCCATGCATGCCCGCACCATGGGATCGAAAACTGGTTAGTGCTCCAAAATTTTTATGATGGATTAACGCAAATGTTTAGGGGGCACATTGACGCTGCTGCTGGAGGAGCATTCCTTTCCCTCACCATTGATGGAGCTACGACTCTCATCAACAAAATGGTGTCAAATCAAAGCTGGGGGGAAGAAAGAAAATCACAAAAAGGTATGCATACCATGAAGGAGACAAACATGCTTGCTGCCAAAATAGACCTTCTGATGAAAAGACTGGAGGAACGGGACCCAAGAAAAAGAAGCCATGAAGGGTACCATCCAGGCCATGGACTCACACATGACGTGTGAGGTCTGTGGGAATGTTGGCCATTCGGGGAATGATTGCCCCGAAACCCGCAAAGAAGCTGCCTTCATCAACAACGGGTTTCGCCAACAAGGAGGTAATAATGGGTGGAACAACCAATTCCGCTCGCAAGGTAATTCAAACTTCAATCCAATTATAATTCGAATCAACCTTCTCTGAAAGACTTGGTTCTGGGCCAAGCTAAAATAAATGAGAGTTTGAACAAAAAGCTTACAACTAATGATAAAATTCTTGAAAATATAAATTCTCAAATTGAAGGTTTAACTTCTGCTGTTAAAAATCAATTGAGTTTTAATAAAATGATAGAGACACAATTAGCTCAAATAGCTGCTACAATTCCTGTTGATAGTAATGAAAAAAATTCCTGCTCAACCTAAAAATTCTCATGAAAATATAAAAGCAGTGACCATGAGGGGTGGTAAGACCACTCGTGATCCACCAAACCCTAACCAGTCTGCAGGAAAAGCAAAAGAGCGCCGGGAAGCCGAACCTTCAACAACACAAAAAGAAAAAGAAAAAGAAAACGAAGAGGAAACAACACCAAAGGACGTCGTTGACACCAGCGACCTGTCGTTTCCCACAAGGAACCGCAAGCAAGCCGTGGATGAGCAATTCACTCGTTTGTTGAGATGATTGAGAAGATACATGTAAATGCCCCATTAATGGACGTCTTACATGTACCTTCCTACGCCAAGTACATCAAGGGACATCATCAACAACAAGCGACCACTACCATCCACGGAGATCGTCAAGCTAACAGAAGAGTGTAGCGTTGCTATACTCGACTTTCCTGAAAAGAAGAAGGATCCTGGGTGCCCCCGATCTCATGCTCCATCGGGATCCAATATTTTGACCAAGCCTTGTGTGACCTTGGGGCTAGCGTAAGTGTTATGCCCAAGGCCATCTACGACAAGCTGATCCTCACGCCATTAACACCAACATCGATGATGCTTCAGTTGGCCGATTCGACGGTCCGCTACCTAGCAGGGATAGCCGAAAATATTCCGGTGAAAATACGGGATTGCTACGTCCCTGTTGACTTTGTGGTGCTCGATATGGAGGTCGCAAAAGAATCAACCCTCATCCTTGGGCGACCCTTCCTGAGCACTTCAAAAGCCCAAATTGATGTTGGAGCTGGAGAAATCCACTTCAATATCCATGGAAATGAAGAAAAATTCTCCTTCAGGCCCAGGAAGGAACAATGCTCCATGATTTGTATCAAGTACGAACCGAACCCACAAGGCTTGAGGGAGGTCCATATCCAACCTCAAATGGTGGGCAAGCCTGCGAAAAACAAAGAATCCAAGAAAAAGCCAGAGCAAAAGAAAAAGGCAGCTCCTAAAAAAACTGAAACCACCCCCGCACCATCCGCTACTCCAATCATGCCCAAGACACTCCGCGACTACTCCCCCCCCGTTGCCAATGTGCCAGTTGGGCCCGCTGTCAATGTTGGGGAGGGGAACTTCGAGCTCCGTATCGGCCTCATCACGATGGTGCAGGCAAACCAATTTCATGGTTTGCCTAGTGAGGACGCGAACGCGCATCTTCAACACTTCCTCGAACTGTGCGACACAATCGTCATCAAAGACATCGCACCTGAGAGCATTAGGCTCCACTTGTTTCCCTTCTCCCTCGCGGGGAGGGAGAAACAGTGGTTTTACAAAGAACGGGAAGCTGTCAACACGTGGGACAAATGTTCCACGGCGTTCCTCACCAAATTCTTCCCCATGGGCAAAACCAATGCCCTGAGGGGATGAATCTCCAACTTCTAGCAAAGCGCCATGGAGTCCATTCCCGAGGCATGGGAAAGGCTGCAGGACTACATCCATGCATGCCCGCACCATGGGATCGAAAACTGGTTAGTGCTCCAAAATTTTTATGATGGATTAACGCAAATGTTTAGGGGGCACATTGACGCTGCTGCTGGAGGAGCATTCCTTTCCCTCACCATTGATGGAGCTACGACTCTCATCAACAAAATGGTGTCAAATCAAAGCTGGGGGGAAGAAAGAAAATCACAAAAAGGTATGCATACCATGAAGGAGACAAACATGCTTGCTGCCAAAATAGACCTTCTGATGAAAAGACTGGAGGAACGGGCCCAAGAAAAAGAAGCCATGAAGGGTACCATCCAGGCCATGGACTCACACATGACGTGTGAGGTCTGTGGGAATGTTGGCCATTCGGGGAATGATTGCCCCGAAACCCGCAAAGAAGCTGCCTTCATCAACAACGGGTTTCGCCAACAAGGAGGTAATAATGGGTGGAACAACCAATTCCGCTCGCAAGGTAATTCAAACTTCAATCCAATTATAATTCGAATCAACCTTCTCTGAAAGACTTGGTTCTGGGCCAAGCTAAAATAAATGAGAGTTTGAACAAAAAGCTTACAACTAATGATAAAATTCTTGAAAATATAAATTCTCAAATTGAAGGTTTAACTTCTGCTGTTAAAAATCAATTGAGTTTTAATAAAATGATAGAGACACAATTAGCTCAAATAGCTGCTACAATTCCTGTTGATAGTAATGAAAAAAATTCCTGCTCAACCTAAAAATTCTCATGAAAATATAAAAGCAGTGACCATGAGGGGTGGTAAGACCACTCGTGATCCACCAAACCCTAACCAGTCTGCAGGAAAAGCAAAAGAGCGCCGGGAAGCCGAACCTTCAACAACACTTTTTATTATTTTCACATTTCCTTTTATTAATGCATAAACTAGGAATTCAAAGTATTAGTATAATAGAGGATAACTACCAATTTTACCTTTTGGCAAGGACTCACTTTTTTAAGGTCCAATGAGTAGGACCCTCCTCCGTTCATTTGCTTGCTGATGGAGCGCCTGATCCCGGAGAAGTGGATGCGGAGGGCTACTCCTTCTTCAGTCTCCACACCATCTTGTTTGTGCGTGGAGGTGTGGTGGTGGACTTCAGAGCTTCTGATTTTGGTTTCCACACTGGTTTGTTCTTTTTTGGTGGTGTGGGAGTGGTTTCAGTTTTTTTAGGAGCTGCCTTTTTCTTTTGCTCTGGCTTTTTCTTGGATTCTTTGTTTTTCGCAGGCTTGCCCACCATTTGAGGTTGGATATGGACCTCCCTCAAGCCTTGTGGGTTCGGTTCGTACTTGATACAAATCATGGAGCATTGTTCCTTCCTGGGCCTGAAGGAGAATTTTTCTTCATTTCCATGGATATTGAAGTGGATTTCTCCAGCTCCAACATCAATTTGGGCTTTTGAAGTGCTCAGGAAGGGTCGCCCAAGGATGAGGGTTGATTCTTTTGCGACCTCCATATCGAGCACCACAAAGTCAACAGGGACGTAGCAATCCCGTATTTTCACCGGAATATTTTCGGCTATCCCTGCTAGGTAGCGGACCGTCGAATCGGCCAACTGAAGCATCATCGATGTTGGTGTTAATGGCGTGAGGATCAGCTTGTCGTAGATGGCCTTGGGCATAACACTTACGCTAGCCCCAAGGTCACACAAGGCTTGGTCAAAATATTGGATCCCGATGGAGCATGAGATCGGGGGCACCCAGGATCCTTCTTCTTTTCAGGAAAGTCGAGTATAGCAACGCTACACTCTTCTGTTAGCTTGACGATCTCCGTGGATGGTAGTGGTCGCTTGTTGTTGATGATGTCCTTGATGTACTTGGCGTAGGAAGGTACATGTAAGACGTCCATTAATGGGGCATTTACATGTATCTTCTCAATCATCTCAACAAACGAGTGAATTGCTCATCCACGGCTTGCTTGCGGTTCCTTGTGGGAAACGACAGGTCGCTGGTGTCAACGACGTCCTTTGGTGTTGTTTCCTCTTCGTTTTCTTTTTCTTTTTCTTTTTGTGTTGTTGAAGGTTCGGCTTCCCGGCGCTCTTTTGCTTTTCCTGCAGACTGGTTAGGGTTTGGTGGATCACGAGTGGTCTTACCACCCCTCATGGTCACTGCTTTTATATTTTCATGAGAATTTTTAGGTTGAGCAGGAATTTTTTTCATTACTATCAACAGGAATTGTAGCAGCTATTTGAGCTAATTGTGTCTCTATCATTTTATTAAAACTCAATTGATTTTTAACAGCAGAAGTTAAACCTTCAATTTGAGAATTTATATTTTCAAGAATTTTATCATTAGTTGTAAGCTTTTTGTTCAAACTCTCATTTATTTTAGCTTGGCCCAGAACCAAGTCTTTCAGAGAAGGTTGATTCGAATTATAATTGGATTGAAGTTTGAATTACCTTGCGAGCGGAATTGGTTGTTCCACCCATTATTACCTCCTTGTTGGCGAAACCCGTTGTTGATGAAGGCAGCTTCTTTGCGGGTTTCGGGGCAATCATTCCCCGAATGGCCAACATTCCCACAGACCTCACACGTCATGTGTGAGTCCATGGCCTGGATGGTACCCTTCATGGCTTCTTTTTCTTGGGCCCGTTCCTCCAGTCTTTTCATCAGAAGGTCTATTTTGGCAGCAAGCATGTTTGTCTCCTTCATGGTATGCATACCTTTTTGTGATTTTCTTTCTTCCCCCCAGCTTTGATTTGACACCATTTTGTTGATGAGAGTCGTAGCTCCATCAATGGTGAGGGAAAGGAATGCTCCTCCAGCAGCAGCGTCAATGTGCCCCCTAAACATTTGCGTTAATCCATCATAAAAATTTTGGAGCACTAACCAGTTTTCGATCCCATGGTGCGGGCATGCATGGATGTAGTCCTGCAGCCTTTCCCATGCCTCGGGAATGGACTCCATGGCGCTTTGCTAGAAGTTGGAGATTCATCCCCTCAGGGCATTGGTTTTGCCCATGGGGAAGAATTTGGTGAGGAACGCCGTGGAACATTTGTCCCACGTGTTGACAGCTTCCCGTTCTTTGTAAAACCACTGTTTCTCCCTCCCCGCGAGGGAGAAGGGAAACAAGTGGAGCCTAATGCTCTCAGGTGCGATGTCTTTGATGACGATTGTGTCGCACAGTTCGAGGAAGTGTTGAAGATGCGCGTTCGCGTCCTCACTAGGCAAACCATGAAATTGGTTTGCCTGCACCATCGTGATGAGGCCGATACGGAGCTCGAAGTTCCCCTCCCCAACATTGACAGCGGGCCCAACTGGCACATTGGCAACGGGGGGGGAGTAGTCGCGGAGTGTCTTGGGCATGATTGGAGTAGCGGATGGTGCGGGGGTGACTGGTTCGACTGTCGGAGGAGTAGCAGAAGAAGAAGCGGCACGAGACCATTTCTTCATTAGGAGTGCCTCTAGATTTTCAATGTAGTTGTTCGGCAGGTCGTAACCGGTCATACACTATCCCTATTTTCACCCACAACAGGAGAAAACAAGCAAAGTTAGCCTACATAAACAATGGCTACCATACATGCATATTATCATGATCAAGTCCTACTAGATTCTTTAATCAAAATGCCTTCCCTAGCAACGGCGCTAGAAATGCTTGTTGGCATTTCTTAGCGTCGCTACTAAGCATGTGGTTTGAATCCATCCTTAGCAACGATGCCAGAAATGTTTGTTGGCATTACTTAGCAACATCACTATTAATTAGCAATGCTACTAAGTAATATCCTTGATAGTTCCTTAACAATTTTAGATATTTATCCACAAGCGCACGGAGCTATCATTGTAGCATTTCACCCGGAAGTATTCAGGGTATCGTTCATTTATATTTTTCCCAAAGGAAGGTATTTGATTAAGAGTCTAGTATGAATATGATCTTGAATAATAATGCTTGCGAGTACACCAATGTTTATAACAGGGGTAAGAACGGTGATTTCAAGATAGTGGACACACACTTGGCATTCCTCAAAGGATAAAAGAGAAAAGAAAGAATAAAAGAATAATCCTAAGTCGAGCAGGCATTGGTCTGGTATAGTCATACAAATTACATAATTGGTATTAGGGCTAAGTGTGAAGCAGGTCGGGAGGCCACCGAGTACTGGTCTGCCAGCAACCTCATGTGACAATTTAGACTCCTACACCCCAGTCGAACATAGGGGATTACAAGGGACGGATAGGGCTGTCACCACCTGCCGCCTACCCCTCAACCGTGGAAAGGGACAATGCATTCACCTGTCTCTCCATACCCAAGCACCAGGCTTGCGTATACAGAAACTCCCCAAATCCCCCTGGCTCCCCGACCTGCTTCACACTTAGCCCTAATACCAATTATGTAATTTGTATGACTATACCAGACCAATGCCTGCTCGACTTAGGATTATTCTTTTATTCTTTCTTTTCTCTTTTATCCTTTGAGGAATGCCAAGTGTGTGTCCACTATCTTGAAATCACCGTTCTTACCCCTGTTATAAACATTGGTGTACTCGCAAGCATTATTATTCAAGATCATATTCATACTAGACTCTTAATCAAATACCTTCCTTTGGGAAAAATATAAATGAACGATACCCTGAATACTTCCGGGTGAAATGCTACAATGATAGCTCCGTGCGCTTGTGGATAAATATCTAAAATTGTTAAGGAACTATCAAGGATATTACTTAGTAGCATTGCTAATTAATAGTGATGTTGCTAAGTAATGCCAACAAACATTTCTGGCATCGTTGCTAAGGATGGATTCAAACCACATGCTTAGTAGCGACGCTAAGAAATGCCAACAAGCATTTCTAGCGCCGTTGCTAGGGAAGGCATTTTGATTAAAGAATCTAGTAGGACTTGATCATGATAATATGCATGTATGGTAGCCATTGTTTATGTAGGCTAACTTTGCTTGTTTTCTCCTGTTGTGGGTGAAAATAGGGATAGTGTATGACCGGTTACGACCTGCCGAACAACTACATTGAAAATCTAGAGGCACTCCTAATGAAGAAATGGTCTCGTGCCGCTTCTTCTTCTGCTACTCCTCCGACAGTCGAACCAGTCACCCCCGCACCATCCGCTACTCCAATCATGCCCAAGACACTCCGCGACTACTCCCCCCCCCGTTGCCAATGTGCCAGTTGGGCCCGCTGTCAATGTTGGGGAGGGGAACTTCGAGCTCCGTATCGGCCTCATCACGATGGTGCAGGCAAACCAATTTCATGGTTTGCCTAGTGAGGACGCGAACGCGCATCTTCAACACTTCCTCGAACTGTGCGACACAATCGTCATCAAAGACATCGCACCTGAGAGCATTAGGCTCCACTTGTTTCCCTTCTCCCTCGCGGGGAGGGAGAAACAGTGGTTTTACAAAGAACGGGAAGCTGTCAACACGTGGGACAAATGTTCCACGGCGTTCCTCACCAAATTCTTCCCCATGGGCAAAACCAATGCCCTGAGGGGATGAATCTCCAACTTCTAGCAAAGCGCCATGGAGTCCATTCCCGAGGCATGGGAAAGGCTGCAGGACTACATCCATGCATGCCCGCACCATGGGATCGAAAACTGGTTAGTGCTCCAAAATTTTTATGATGGATTAACGCAAATGTTTAGGGGGCACATTGACGCTGCTGCTGGAGGAGCATTCCTTTCCCTCACCATTGATGGAGCTACGACTCTCATCAACAAAATGGTGTCAAATCAAAGCTGGGGGGAAGAAAGAAAATCACAAAAAGGTATGCATACCATGAAGGAGACAAACATGCTTGCTGCCAAAATAGACCTTCTGATGAAAAGACTGGAGGAACGGGCCCAAGAAAAAGAAGCCATGAAGGGTACCATCCAGGCCATGGACTCACACATGACGTGTGAGGTCTGTGGGAATGTTGGCCATTCGGGGAATGATTGCCCCGAAACCCGCAAAGAAGCTGCCTTCATCAACAACGGGTTTCGCCAACAAGGAGGTAATAATGGGTGGAACAACCAATTCCGCTCGCAAGGTAATTCAAACTTCAATCCAATTATAATTCGAATCAACCTTCTCTGAAAGACTTGGTTCTGGGCCAAGCTAAAATAAATGAGAGTTTGAACAAAAAGCTTACAACTAATGATAAAATTCTTGAAAATATAAATTCTCAAATTGAAGGTTTAACTTCTGCTGTTAAAAATCAATTGAGTTTTAATAAAATGATAGAGACACAATTAGCTCAAATAGCTGCTACAATTCCTGTTGATAGTAATGAAAAAAATTCCTGCTCAACCTAAAAATTCTCATGAAAATATAAAAGCAGTGACCATGAGGGGTGGTAAGACCACTCGTGATCCACCAAACCCTAACCAGTCTGCAGGAAAAGCAAAAGAGCGCCGGGAAGCCGAACCTTCAACAACACAAAAAGAAAAAGAAAAAGAAAACGAAGAGGAAACAACACCAAAGGACGTCGTTGACACCAGCGACCTGTCGTTTCCCACAAGGAACCGCAAGCAAGCCGTGGATGAGCAATTCACTCGTTTGTTGAGATGATTGAGAAGATACATGTAAATGCCCCATTAATGGACGTCTTACATGTACCTTCCTACGCCAAGTACATCAAGGACATCATCAACAACAAGCGACCACTACCATCCACGGAGATCGTCAAGCTAACAGAAGAGTGTAGCGTTGCTATACTCGACTTTCCTGAAAAGAAGAAGGATCCTGGGTGCCCCCGATCTCATGCTCCATCGGGATCCAATATTTTGACCAAGCCTTGTGTGACCTTGGGGCTAGCGTAAGTGTTATGCCCAAGGCCATCTACGACAAGCTGATCCTCACGCCATTAACACCAACATCGATGATGCTTCAGTTGGCCGATTCGACGGTCCGCTACCTAGCAGGGATAGCCGAAAATATTCCGGTGAAAATACGGGATTGCTACGTCCCTGTTGACTTTGTGGTGCTCGATATGGAGGTCGCAAAAGAATCAACCCTCATCCTTGGGCGACCCTTCCTGAGCACTTCAAAAGCCCAAATTGATGTTGGAGCTGGAGAAATCCACTTCAATATCCATGGAAATGAAGAAAAATTCTCCTTCAGGCCCAGGAAGGAACAATGCTCCATGATTTGTATCAAGTACGAACCGAACCCACAAGGCTTGAGGGAGGTCCATATCCAACCTCAAATGGTGGGCAAGCCTGCGAAAAACAAAGAATCCAAGAAAAAGCCAGAGCAAAAGAAAAAGGCAGCTCCTAAAAAAACTGAAACCACTCCACACCACCAAAAAGAACAACCAGTGTGGAAACCAAAATCAGAAG
>JAHUYU010002064.1:0-21227 GCA_030439765.1 Tripidium arundinaceum | reverse complement strand
CAGCAACTCCAAACGCGAAGTGTTTTGCCCGGCGCTCATGAGAAGATACCAAAGTGAAGGCCTAGGAGATGAAGACCTGTGTGCCGAGAAGATCCCGGAGAAGAAGGCCTTGAAAGCGAAGACCTATGCACCAAGCAAAGCCAATAAATCATGTCATAGAAGTGGAGAAGGGAGCTAAAGCCCAAAGGTGAAGACATCCAGAAGATCAAGGCACTTGGAGCTAGATGCGTCAGGAATTAGAACATGTATAGCTTAGAGCCGTGCGCGTACTCTTTTCTCCATACCCTTTTTTCCCACAAGGTTTTGGAATGGAGTTTTTAGTGAGGCGCACAGGTGTGGGTTGCGAAGGGCAATCCTCACAACCAGGTTTTGAGTTGTATTGTGCCTCTTCTTGTATGAGCATCTACTAGGTCATGTAGTACCAGCCATAACCTAGTAGCTGAGGGGCTACTATTGGGGGAGACCATATGGAATATGGGCCAACTCCCCCTTGAAGAGGCCCAATAGAAGTTAGTGTAGTAGCATGTGAAATCTTCCCCCACCAAGGGGTCGCTTGTACAATATCGTTGCCTATATATAATGCCAAGAGCATGAGGGCAAGGGGCTCTCCCCTTCCACTCATTTGCAAACCCTAATCACCAACTCTCCTATCCCTACCCCCTTAACCTGTTCGGAATGCAAGTTTCCAACACTGAGAGTTACAGATGAAACATCGGCACAGACTTGTACATAAAAATATCGCAACTCCTTTCTTTAGAAGTCAATATGGTTACTCAGCATGTTAGTTGCTCTAAAGAAAACCCGAAAGTCCTAGTTCAAAGGCTAGGTGAGACATAAGGGATTAATTATTGAGAAGCAGCAGTAAAATATGTCAACTTAAAATTATTATTGACCACATGTGCTAAGTACTAGTCTCCTAACTGGACAGAACAATTAATAGTTCATAATTTTTATGTATTCATCTCTTCTTGAAACGAATGGCGGAGTTTCAGGCCTTAGTTTTAAGAGAGAAGTAAATAGAGAGGGGGCTACTCTCTCCTCAATGTGCAGTGCAGAAATGTTAGGAAAGCATCTGAGGAAGCAAGGAAGTAGTTTGGCCTGCTCCTTATCCTGGAAGCACAATTTTAAGGCAAGGACCTGCAAACTGGGAATAATGGTACTTGGGCTGACCTTCATCCTAGCCTTCAACAGCACCAAAAGGGTAAACATCAAAACAGCAAGAGAGGATGAGTGTGATTCCATATGCTTCGGCTATTGGGTCCATCATGTATGCCATGCTTTGTACACGCCCTGATGTAGCCTATGCTCTAAGTGTTGCAAGTAGATACCAGTCAAACCCAGGAGAGGCTCACTAGGTCACAGCAAAAAAATCCTAAAGTACTTTAGAAGAACTAAGGATAAGTTCCTAGTCTATAGAGATGAGAAAGAGCTCGTTGTAAATGGTTACACTGATGCTAGCTTCCACATAGATGGTACAACTTTCTCTTTGCTGATTTGTATGACATGGGCATGGAGACATTTCTATTGAGAGACATAGGCATGGAGGACACATTTCTATCAAGAGAGGTGGCGCTGTTGAGAGAGCATTTGGGTTCAGTGGTTGCTTGGGTCAGCCTTGGCTGACCTACCGTAGAGCAGCGTATGGACATTGCTGCCGCAGACAAGCATCTCACTACTCTGGCAAACTATGCATTCCTCATCTTGTTGTCAAAGCTCACTATTGCCGAGGCATACCCCATCTTCAACCACTTCCATATCTAGAGCCTTATCCGTGCCATTGCCTACCATATCTTTTATTTCTCGAGGCGCGCCAGGCATCGGACCGTCATCAGTGCTTCGGGTGTTCTGTATGGTCAGAAGATGGCGTTTGCGAAGACCATACTATTTTTCTGGGGAGTCAGACCAGGATTAGTGATGACGATCGGGATGGCAAGTTTGAATGCAAGACTGGTGATGCAGTGAATCAGGATGGGACAAGTGATGGCAGCCAGGACCAGCTCAGCTCTTTGCCAGAATAGCTTTGCTCAAACATTGTCGCTCGGTTGCCACTACGAGATGCCCTGGGTACCAGGGAAATCTCTAAATGCTGGCTCAGCGTGTGGCCATCCACGCCACTTTCCTTGGACGACTCAGACCTTGCCGGTTGTAGGCTTGACCACCGCATCAGGGCAATAACCCGCATTCTGCACATTCACCTAGGACCTTTCTACTCTGTTAAGCTCTTATTGACATGCTTTGAGCAAGCAAAGCCCGTGCTTCGTGTCTGGACAAGGATTCTTGACAATAAGGGCATCAAAGAACTGTGCTTGGTCAACCAGCCACCTCCAATTGACATGGACCTTCCCTTGGAAGTCTTGAGTTGCACAACCCTGAGGCGCCTATGGGTTGCATTCTTCAGGTTCCCATGCACCAGTGAACATTTTGAAGCCTACCCTTCTCTGAGAGGGCTTGGTCTATGCGCCACGGCCATTGAAGCATCGGACCTTGAACACATGCTGCAATCTAGTCCTGTTCTAGAGATGCTTGCTCTTGTTGCAAGCTACGATGAACCGATGCATATCTATGTCCACGGCCATTCATCCCTCCTCTGCACGGTGTTGTGGATGTCCATTGATGATGAAATTGATGTGGATAACACATGCTTGCTTCAATGACTAATATTTGTGGAAGAATCGCTCCTCTGGTGGTCTACTTACAGAGAAGATTGCACGTTCTCCAAACTTGAGGGTGCTTGGCTATTTGGAGCCCATGCTGCATAAACTGCAGATTGGTGACACAATAATTGAGTTATATCTTGTGGCATTCTTGTTGTTCTAAAGTTAAAGTCCATGCATAATGTGGCAATACCTAACTTTTTGCTGTTTTGATGTTTACCCTTTTGGTGCTGTTGAAGGCTAGGATGAAGGTCAGCCCAAGTACCATTATTCCCAGTTTGCAGGTCCTTGCCTTAAAATTGTGCTTCCAGGATAAGGAGCAGGCCAAACTACTTCCTTGCTTCCTCAGATGCTTTCCTAACATTTCTGCACTGCACATTGAGGAGAGAGTAGCCCCCTCTCTATTTACTTCTCTCTTAAAACTAAGGCCTGAAACTCCGCCATTCGTTTCAAGAAGAGATGAATACATAAAAATTATGAACTATTAATTGTTCTGTCCAGTTAGGAGACTAGTACTTAGCACATGTGGTCAATAATAATTTTAAGTTGACATATTTTACTGCTGCTTCTCAATAATTAATCCCTTATGTCTCACCTAGCCTTTGAACTAGGACTTTCGGGTTTTCTTTAGAGCAACTAACATGCTGAGTAACCATATTGACTTCTAAAGAAAGGAGTTGCGATATTTTTATGTACAAGTCTGTGCCGATGTTTCATCTGTAACTCTCAGTGTTGGAAACTTGCATTCCGAACAGGTTAAGGGGGTAGGGATAGGAGAGTTGGTGATTAGGGTTTGCAAATGAGTGGAAGGGGAGAGCCCCTTGCCCTCATGCTCTTGGCATTATATATAGGCAACGATATTGTACAAGCGACCCCTTGGTGGGGGAAGATTTCACATGCTACTACACTAACTTCTATTGGGCCTCTTCAAGGGGGAGTTGGCCCATATTCCATATGGTCTCCCCCAATAGTAGCCCCTCAGCTACTAGGTTATGGCTGGTACTACATGACCTAGTAGATGCTCATACAAGAAGAGGCACAATACAACTCAAAACCTGGTTGTGAGGATTGCCCTTCGCAACCCACACCTGTGCGCCTCACTAAAAACTCCATTCCAAAACCTTGTGGGAAAAAAGGGTATGGAGAAAAGAGTACGCGCACGGCTCTAAGCTATACATGTTCTAATTCCTGACGCATCTAGCTCCAAGTGCCTTGATCTTCTGGATGTCTTCACCTTTGGGCTTTAGCTCCCTTCTCCACTTCTATGACATGATTTATTGGCTTTGCTTGGTGCATAGGTCTTCGCTTTCAAGGCCTTCTTCTCCGGGATCTTCTCGGCACACAGGTCTTCATCTCCTAGGCCTTCACTTTGGTATCTTCTCATGAGCGCCGGGCAAAACACTTCGCGTTTGGAGTTGCTGGCCCTCCAGTGTGCCCCTAGCCCCTCTTGGCTAGTGCTCATGACCAAATCCTCCGTCGCCCTTGGTGTAGTCGACGTAGTCGTAGTAGTGGAAGTACACGTCCGGACGAAGTTGCCGATGAGCCCTTCGAGTCAAAGTGGTTGACGAAGGTGTAGTAGACCTTGGTGCTGAAGGAGTTCATGCAGCCCCTCGAGCTTGGTGATGACGGTAGCTCGTTGTTGGCGTTGATGCCGAAGGTGTTGACGAAGGCTCTTGAGCCGTTGTAGTGGGTGAAGATGATGGCGTAGCCCTTCTTGCCGCAGACTCTCCTGCAAAGGTGTTTGGAAGAGGTGATTTGTTGTAGACAACGAAGGTGTTGATGAAGCCCCCTCGTGCCGTTGTGTTGACAGAGCTAAGTCATCGTGGTTCGCCACGGTTGTTGGTGAAGGCCCTCCTGCAAAGGTGTTTGGTGGAGGCGATTTTGGTGTAGACGACGAAGGTGTCGGCGAAGCCCCTCATGTCGACGTGTTGACGGAGGTGAGTTGTTTTGGTTTAGCAAAGGTGTTGGCGAAGGCTCTCCTGCAAACTTGTTTGGCAAAGGCCCACCTGAAAAAAGGTGTTTTGGCGAAGACGATGCTGGTGAAGTCACCGAAGATGGTGGCGAAGCCCCTCATGCCGAAGAGCTTGGCGAAGGCGATGCCGATGTAGACACCGATGCAACGTGCTGAAGGCCGGAGAAGTCACGTGAAAATGCAGCTAAGTTGATAGGGTGTATTTTTCAGGGACTTGGGTTGAGCGTTATAGCTTCGTCGAATATCGACTAGCTGACAAGCCTTTCAACACTCAGAAAGACACTGGCTTTCTATTTGCTGCAAAAGATGGTTAGTCATTTCATATAACATACGAGGGGTGAGGTTTTTTGAAGCTTTTGAGAGAGCGAAGGTCCTGATGCCTGATTGTGGACAGGTCTTTGTCGAGTAGAGCGTTTTGAAGCTTTTGAGAGTGGCGGCCCTGATGCCTTATTACGGACAGGTCTTTGTTGGGTTACCGCGGTGCAATGCATTTATGTAATGCATGTATGTATGTGACGATGCAAGTGAGTGCATTTGCACGAAAATATTAAAAGGGATAAATATATTATGCATCCTGCGAAAATGATGATTATGTTTGAACAAAAGATAACCTCTGCACATAAGGAATAATGCCCTCGAATGAGAGGGTTATAGTTTAGGATAGCTAGCAAAGGCTGCCATTTAGGAACCTGCATGGTTTATTTCTTGCGAAGGTTAGCTCAAATAACATCGGATTTATGCATATTAGAAAAATTGAATAATACAACCTGCAAAAAAGAGGAAAAGTGTTAGTGTTAGATGGTTCAAAGGTTTGGTGGCTGCCGAAGGTCGATTGTTGATGAAGGCTGCTGACTAACGAAGGCTACTAATTGACGAAGGCTGCTGAATGACGAATGCCGCTGACCAACGAAGGCCAAGGACTAACGAAGGCTGTTGACTGACGAAGGACAAGGACTAATGAAGGCTGCTGACTGATGATAACCAATAATAGATGAAGGCCGCTGACTGATGAAAGTCGCTCACTAATGAAGGCCAATGACTGACGAAGGTTGCTGACTAATGATAACCAATTATAGATGAAGGCCACTGACTGACGAAGGCTGAATTTCATGAGGGCTACTATCTAATGTAAGCTAATGTATTTTGGGATTGTGAAAAACGTGCATACAACAAAGAAAATATATTGTACGGGAGTGGAGAAGGGAGCTAAAGCCCAAAGGTGAAGACATCCAGAAGATCAAGGCACTTGGAGCTAGATGCGTCAGGAATTAGAACATGTATAGCTTAGAGCCGTGCGCGTACTCTTTTCTCCATACCCTTTTTTCCCACAAGGTTTTGGAATGGAGTTTTTAGTGAGGCGCACAGGTGTGGGTTGCGAAGGGCAATCCTCACAACCAGGTTTTGAGTTGTATTGTGCCTCTTCTTGTATGAGCATCTACTAGGTCATGTAGTACCAGCCATAACCTAGTAGCTGAGGGGCTACTATTGGGGGAGACCATATGGAATATGGGCCAACTCCCCCTTGAAGAGGCCCAATAGAAGTTAGTGTAGTAGCATGTGAAATCTTCCCCCACCAAGGGGTCGCTTGTACAATATCGTTGCCTATATATAATGCCAAGAGCATGAGGGCAAGGGGCTCTCCCCTTCCACTCATTTGCAAACCCTAATCACCAACTCTCCTATCCCTACCCCCCTTAACCTGTTCGGAATGCAAGTTTCCAACACTGAGAGTTACAGATGAAACATCGGCACAGACTTGTACATAAAAATATCGCAACTCCTTTCTTTAGAAGTCAATATGGTTACTCAGCATGTTAGTTGCTCTAAAGAAAACCCGAAAGTCCTAGTTCAAAGGCTAGGTGAGACATAAGGGATTAATTATTGAGAAGCAGCAGTAAAATATGTCAACTTAAAATTATTATTGACCACATGTGCTAAGTACTAGTCTCCTAACTGGACAGAACAATTAATAGTTCATAATTTTTATGTATTCATCTCTTCTTGAAACGAATGGCGGAGTTTCAGGCCTTAGTTTTAAGAGAGAAGTAAATAGAGAGGGGGCTACTCTCTCCTCAATGTGCAGTGCAGAAATGTTAGGAAAGCATCTGAGGAAGCAAGGAAGTAGTTTGGCCTGCTCCTTATCCTGGAAGCACAATTTTAAGGCAAGGACCTGCAAACTGGGAATAATGGTACTTGGGCTGACCTTCATCCTAGCCTTCAACAGCACCAAAAGGGTAAACATCAAAACAGCAAAAAGTTAGGTATGCCACATTATGCATGGACTTTAACTTTAGAACAACAAGAATGCCACAAGATATAACTCAATTATTGTGTCACCAATCTGCAGTTTATGCAGCATGGGCTCCAAATAGCCAAGCACCCTCAAGTTTGGAGAACGTGCAATCTTCTCTGTAAGTAGACCACCAGAGGAGCGATTCTTCCACAATATTAGTCATTGAAGCAAGCATGTGTTATCCACATCAATTTCATCATCAATGGACATCCACAACACCGTGCAGAGGAGGGATGAATGGCCGTGGACATAGATATGCATCGGTTCATCGTAGCTTGCAACAAGAGCAAGCATCTCTAGAACAGGACTAGATTGCAGCATGTGTTCAAGGTCCGATGCTTCAATGGCCGTGGCGCATAGACCAAGCCCTCTCAGAGAAGGGTAGGCTTCAAAATGTTCACTGGTGCATGGGAACCTGAAGAATGCAACCCATAGGCGCCTCAGGGTTGTGCAACTCAAGACTTCCAAGGGAAGGTCCATGTCAATTGGAGGTGGCTGGTTGACCAAGCACAGTTCTTTGATGCCCTTATTGTCAAGAATCCTTGTCCAGACACGAAGCACGGGCTTTGCTTGCTCAAAGCATGTCAATAAGAGCTTAACAGAGTAGAAAGGTCCTAGGTGAATGTGCAGAATGCGGGTTATTGCCCTGATGCGGTGGTCAAGCCTACAACCGGCAAGGTCTGAGTCGTCCAAGGAAAGTGGCGTGGATGGCCACACGCTGAGCCAGCATTTAGAGATTTCCCTGGTACCCAGGGCATCTCGTAGTGGCAACCGAGCGACAATGTTTGAGCAAAGCTATTCTGGCAAAGAGCTGAGCTGGTCCTGGCTGCCATCACTTGTCCCATCCTGATTCACTGCATCACCAGTCTTGCATTCAAACTTGCCATCCCGATCGTCATCACTAATCCTGGTCTGACTCCCCAGAAAAATAGTATGGTCTTCGCAAACGCCATCTTCCTGACCATACAGAACACCCGAAGCACTGATGACGGTCCGATGCCTGGCGCGCCTCGAGAAATAAAAGATATGGTAGGCAATGGCACGGATAAGGCTCTAGATATGGAAGTGGTTGAAGATGGGGTATGCCTCGGCAATAGTGAGCTTTGACAACAAGATGAGGAATGCATAGTTTGCCAGAGTAGTGAGATGCTTGTCTGCGGCAGCAATGTCCATACGCTGCTCTACGGTAGGTCAGCCAAGGCTGACCCAAGCAACCACTGAACCCAAATGCTCTCTCAACAGCGCCACCTCTCTTGATAGAAATGTGTCCTCCATGCCTATGTCTCTCAATAGAAATGTCTCCATGCCCATGTCATACAAATCAGCAAAGAGAAAGTTGTACCATCTATGTGGAAGCTAGCATCAGTGTAACCATTTACAACGAGCTCTTTCTCATCTCTATAGACTAGGAACTTATCCTTAGTTCTTCTAAAGTACTTTAGGATTTTTTTGCTGTGACCTAGTGAGCCTCTCCTGGGTTTGACTGGTATCTACTTGCAACACTTAGAGCATAGGCTACATCAGGGCGTGTACAAAGCATGGCATACATGATGGACCCAATAGCCGAAGCATATGGAATCACACTCATCCTCTCTTGCTGTTTTGATGTTTACCCTTTTGGTGCTGTTGAAGGCTAGGATGAAGGTCAGCCCAAGTACCATTATTCCCAGTTTGCAGGTCCTTGCCTTAAAATTGTGCTTCCAGGATAAGGAGCAGGCCAAACTACTTCCTTGCTTCCTCAGATGCTTTCCTAACATTTCTGCACTGCACATTGAGGAGAGAGTAGCCCCCTCTCTATTTACTTCTCTCTTAAAACTAAGGCCTGAAACTCCGCCATTCGTTTCAAGAAGAGATGAATACATAAAAATTATGAACTATTAATTGTTCTGTCCAGTTAGGAGACTAGTACTTAGCACATGTGGTCAATAATAATTTTAAGTTGACATATTTTACTGCTGCTTCTCAATAATTAATCCTTATGTCTCACCTAGCCTTTGAACTAGGACTTTCGGGTTTTCTTTAGAGCAACTAACATGCTGAGTAACCATATTGACTTCTAAAGAAAGGAGTTGCGATATTTTTATGTACAAGTCTGTGCCGATGTTTCATCTGTAACTCTCAGTGTTGGAAACTTGCATTCCGAACAGGTTAAGGGGGTAGGGATAGGAGAGTTGGTGATTAGGGTTTGCAAATGAGTGGAAGGGGAGAGCCCCTTGCCCTCATGCTCTTGGCATTATATATAGGCAACGATATTGTACAAGCGACCCCTTGGTGGGGGAAGATTTCACATGCTACTACACTAACTTCTATTGGGCCTCTTCAAGGGGGAGTTGGCCCATATTCCATATGGTCTCCCCCAATAGTAGCCCCTCAGCTACTAGGTTATGGCTGGTACTACATGACCTAGTAGATGCTCATACAAGAAGAGGCACAATACAACTCAAAACCTGGTTGTGAGGATTGCCCTTCGCAACCCACACCTGTGCGCCTCACTAAAAACTCCATTCCAAAACCTTGTGGAAAAAAGGGTATGGAGAAAAGAGTACGCGCACGGCTCTAAGCTATACATGTTCTAATTCCTGACGCATCTAGCTCCAAGTGCCTTGATCTTCTGGATGTCTTCACCTTTGGGCTTTAGCTCCCTTCTCCACTCCCGTACAATATATTTTCTTTGTTGTATGCACGTTTTTCACAATCCCAAAATACATTAGCTTACATTAGATAGTAGCCCTCATGAAATTCAGCCTTCGTCAGTCAGTGGCCTTCATCTATAATTGGTTATCATTAGTCAGCAACCTTCGTCAGTCATTGGCCTTCATTAGTGAGCGACTTTCATCAGTCAGCGGCCTTCATCTATTATTGGTTATCATCAGTCAGCAGCCTTCATTAGTCCTTGTCCTTCGTCAGTCAACAGCCTTCGTTAGTCCTTGGCCTTCGTTGGTCAGCGGCATTCGTCATTCAGCAGCCTTCGTCAATTAGTAGCCTTCGTTAGTCAGCAGCCTTCATCAACAATCGACCTTCGGCAGCCACCAAACCTTTGAACCATCTAACACTAACACTTTTCCTCTTTTTTGCAGGTTGTATTATTCAATTTTTCTAATATGCATAAATCCGATGTTATTTGAGCTAACCTTCGCAAGAAATAAACCATGCAGGTTCCTAAATGGCAGCCTTTGCTAGCTATCCTAAACTATAACCCTCTCATTCGAGGGCATTATTCCTTATGTGCAGAGGTTATCTTTTGTTCAAACATAATCATCATTTTCGCAGGATGCATAATATATTTATCCCTTTTAATATTTTCGTGCAAATGCACTCACTTGCATCGTCACATACATACATGCATTACATAAATGCATTGCACCGCGGTAACCCAACAAAGACCTGTCCGTAATAAGGCATCAGGGCCGCCACTCTCAAAAGCTTCAAAACGCTCTACTCGACAAAGACCTGTCCACAATCAGGCATCAGGACCTTCGCTCTCTCAAAAGCTTCAAAAAACCTCACCCCTCGTATGTTATATGAAATGACTAACCATCTTTTGCAGCAAATAGAAAGCCAGTGTCTTTCTGAGTGTTGAAAGGCTTGTCAGCTAGTCGATATTCGACGAAGCTATAACGCTCAACCCAAGTCCCTGAAAAATACACCCTATCAACTTAGCTGCATTTTCACGTGACTTCTCCGGCCTTCAGCACGTTGCATCGGTGTCTACATCGGCATCGCCTTCGCCAAGCTCTTCGGCATGAGGGGCTTCGCCACCATCTTCGGTGACTTCACCAGCATCGTCTTCGCCAAAACACCTTTTTTCAGGTGGGCCTTTGCCAAACAAGTTTGCAGGAGAGCCTTCGCCAACACCTTTGCTAAACCAAAACAACTCACCTCCGTCAACACGTCGACATGAGGGGCTTCGCCGACACCTTCGTCGTCTACACCAAAATCGCCTCCACCAAACACCTTTGCAGGAGGGCCTTCACCAACAACCGTGGCGAACCACGATGACTTAGCTCTGTCAACACAACGGCACGAGGGGGCTTCATCAAACCTTCGTTGTCTACAACAAATCACCTCTTCCAAACACCTTTGCAGGAGAGTCTGCGGCAAGAAGGGCTACGCCATCATCTTCACCCACTACAACGGCTCAAGAGCCTTCGTCAACACCTTCGGCATCAACGCCAACAACGAGCTACCGTCATCACCAAGCTCGAGGGGCTGCATGAACTCCTTCAGCACCAAGGTCTACTACACCTTCGTCAACCACTTTGACTCGAAGGGCTCATCGGCAACTTCGTCCGGACGTGTACTTCCACTACTACGACTACGTCGACTACACCAAGGGCGACGGAGGATTTGGTCATGAGCACTAGCCAAGAGGGGCTAGGGGCACACTGGAGGGCCAGCAACTCCAAACGCGAAGTGTTTTGCCCGGCGCTCATGAGAAGATACCAAAGTGAAGGCCTAGGAGATGAAGACCTGTGTGCCGAGAAGATCCCGGAGAAGAAGGCCTTGAAAGCGAAGACCTATGCACCAAGCAAAGCCAATAAATCATGTCATAGAAGTGGAGAAGGGAGCTAAAGCCCAAAGGTGAAGACATCCAGAAGATCAAGGCACTTGGAGCTAGATGCGTCAGGAATTAGAACATGTATAGCTTAGAGCCGTGCGCGTACTCTTTTCTCCATACCCTTTTTTCCCACAAGGTTTTGGAATGGAGTTTTTAGTGAGGCGCACAGGTGTGGGTTGCGAAGGGCAATCCTCACAACCAGGTTTTGAGTTGTATTGTGCCTCTTCTTGTATGAGCATCTACTAGGTCATGTAGTACCAGCCATAACCTAGTAGCTGAGGGGCTACTATTGGGGGAGACCATATGGAATATGGGCCAACTCCCCCTTGAAGAGGCCCAATAGAAGTTAGTGTAGTAGCATGTGAAATCTTCCCCCACCAAGGGGTCGCTTGTACAATATCGTTGCCTATATATAATGCCAAGAGCATGAGGGCAAGGGGCTCTCCCCTTCCACTCATTTGCAAACCCTAATCACCAACTCTCCTATCCCTACCCCCTTAACCTGTTCGGAATGCAAGTTTCCAACACTGAGAGTTACAGATGAAACATCGGCACAGACTTGTACATAAAAATATCGCAACTCCTTTCTTTAGAAGTCAATATGGTTACTCAGCATGTTAGTTGCTCTAAAGAAAACCCGAAAGTCCTAGTTCAAAGGCTAGGTGAGACATAAGGGATTAATTATTGAGAAGCAGCAGTAAAATATGTCAACTTAAAATTATTATTGACCACATGTGCTAAGTACTAGTCTCCTAACTGGACAGAACAATTAATAGTTCATAATTTTTATGTATTCATCTCTTCTTGAAACGAATGGCGGAGTTTCAGGCCTTAGTTTTAAGAGAGAAGTAAATAGAGAGGGGGCTACTCTCTCCTCAATGTGCAGTGCAGAAATGTTAGGAAAGCATCTGAGGAAGCAAGGAAGTAGTTTGGCCTGCTCCTTATCCTGGAAGCACAATTTTAAGGCAAGGACCTGCAAACTGGGAATAATGGTACTTGGGCTGACCTTCATCCTAGCCTTCAACAGCACCAAAAGGGTAAACATCAAAACAGCAAAAAGTTAGGTATGCCACATTATGCATGGACTTTAACTTTAGAACAACAAGAATGCCACAAGATATAACTCAATTATTGTGTCACCAATCTGCAGTTTATGCAGCATGGGCTCCAAATAGCCAAGCACCCTCAAGTTTGGAGAACGTGCAATCTTCTCTGTAAGTAGACCACCAGAGGAGCGATTCTTCCACAATATTAGTCATTGAAGCAAGCATGTGTTATCCACATCAATTTCATCATCAATGGACATCCACAACACCGTGCAGAGGAGGGATGAATGGCCGTGGACATAGATATGCATCGGTTCATCGTAGCTTGCAACAAGAGCAAGCATCTCTAGAACAGGACTAGATTGCAGCATGTGTTCAAGGTCCGATGCTTCAATGGCCGTGGCGCATAGACCAAGCCCTCTCAGAGAAGGGTAGGCTTCAAAATGTTCACTGGTGCATGGGAACCTGAAGAATGCAACCCATAGGCGCCTCAGGGTTGTGCAACTCAAGACTTCCAAGGGAAGGTCCATGTCAATTGGAGGTGGCTGGTTGACCAAGCACAGTTCTTTGATGCCCTTATTGTCAAGAATCCTTGTCCAGACACGAAGCACGGGCTTTGCTTGCTCAAAGCATGTCAATAAGAGCTTAACAGAGTAGAAAGGTCCTAGGTGAATGTGCAGAATGCGGGTTATTGCCCTGATGCGGTGGTCAAGCCTACAACCGGCAAGGTCTGAGTCGTCCAAGGAAAGTGGCGTGGATGGCCACACGCTGAGCCAGCATTTAGAGATTTCCCTGGTACCCAGGGCATCTCGTAGTGGCAACCGAGCGACAATGTTTGAGCAAAGCTATTCTGGCAAAGAGCTGAGCTGGTCCTGGCTGCCATCACTTGTCCCATCCTGATTCACTGCATCACCAGTCTTGCATTCAAACTTGCCATCCCGATCGTCATCACTAATCCTGGTCTGACTCCCCAGAAAAATAGTATGGTCTTCGCAAACCCCATCTTCAACCACTTCCATATCTAGAGCCTTATCCGTGCCATTGCCTACCATATCTTTTATTTCTCGAGGCGCGCCAGGCATCGGACCGTCATCAGTGCTTCGGGTGTTCTGTATGGTCAGGAAGATGGCGTTTGCGAAGACCATACTATTTTTCTGGGGAGTCAGACCAGGATTAGTGATGACGATCGGGATGGCAAGTTTGAATGCAAGACTGGTGATGCAGTGAATCAGGATGGGACAAGTGATGGCAGCCAGGACCAGCTCAGCTCTTTGCCAGAATAGCTTTGCTCAAACATTGTCGCTCGGTTGCCACTACGAGATGCCCTGGGTACCAGGGAAATCTCTAAATGCTGGCTCAGCGTGTGGCCATCCACGCCACTTTCCTTGGACGACTCAGACCTTGCCGGTTGTAGGCTTGACCACCGCATCAGGGCAATAACCCGCATTCTGCACATTCACCTAGGACCTTTCTACTCTGTTAAGCTCTTATTGACATGCTTTGAGCAAGCAAAGCCCGTGCTTCGTGTCTGGACAAGGATTCTTGACAATAAGGGCATCAAAGAACTGTGCTTGGTCAACCAGCCACCTCCAATTGACATGGACCTTCCCTTGGAAGTCTTGAGTTGCACAACCCTGAGGCGCCTATGGGTTGCATTCTTCAGGTTCCCATGCACCAGTGAACATTTTGAAGCCTACCCTTCTCTGAGAGGGCTTGGTCTATGCGCCACGGCCATTGAAGCATCGGACCTTGAACACATGCTGCAATCTAGTCCTGTTCTAGAGATGCTTGCTCTTGTTGCAAGCTACGATGAACCGATGCATATCTATGTCCACGGCCATTCATCCCTCCTCTGCACGGTGTTGTGGATGTCCATTGATGATGAAATTGATGTGGATAACACATGCTTGCTTCAATGACTAATATTGTGGAAGAATCGCTCCTCTGGTGGTCTACTTACAGAGAAGATTGCACGTTCTCCAAACTTGAGGGTGCTTGGCTATTTGGAGCCCATGCTGCATAAACTGCAGATTGGTGACACAATAATTGAGTTATATCTTGTGGCATTCTTGTTGTTCTAAAGTTAAAGTCCATGCATAATGTGGCATACCTAACTTTTTGCTGTTTTGATGTTTACCCTTTTGGTGCTGTTGAAGGCTAGGATGAAGGTCAGCCCAAGTACCATTATTCCCAGTTTGCAGGTCCTTGCCTTAAAATTGTGCTTCCAGGATAAGGAGCAGGCCAAACTACTTCCTTGCTTCCTCAGATGCTTTCCTAACATTTCTGCACTGCACATTGAGGAGAGAGTAGCCCCCTCTCTATTTACTTCTCTCTTAAAACTAAGGCCTGAAACTCCGCCATTCGTTTCAAGAAGAGATGAATACATAAAAATTATGAACTATTAATTGTTCTGTCCAGTTAGGAGACTAGTACTTAGCACATGTGGTCAATAATAATTTTAAGTTGACATATTTTACTGCTGCTTCTCAATAATTAATCCCTTATGTCTCACCTAGCCTTTGAACTAGGACTTTCGGGTTTTCTTTAGAGCAACTAACATGCTGAGTAACCATATTGACTTCTAAAGAAAGGAGTTGCGATATTTTTATGTACAAGTCTGTGCCGATGTTTCATCTGTAACTCTCAGTGTTGGAAACTTGCATTCCGAACAGGTTAAGGGGGTAGGGATAGGAGAGTTGGTGATTAGGGTTTGCAAATGAGTGGAAGGGGAGAGCCCCTTGCCCTCATGCTCTTGGCATTATATATAGGCAACGATATTGTACAAGCGACCCCTTGGTGGGGGAAGATTTCACATGCTACTACACTAACTTCTATTGGGCCTCTTCAAGGGGGAGTTGGCCCATATTCCATATGGTCTCCCCCAATAGTAGCCCCTCAGCTACTAGGTTATGGCTGGTACTACATGACCTAGTAGATGCTCATACAAGAAGAGGCACAATACAACTCAAAACCTGGTTGTGAGGATTGCCCTTCGCAACCCACACCTGTGCGCCTCACTAAAAACTCCATTCCAAAACCTTGTGGGAAAAAAGGGTATGGAGAAAAGAGTACGCGCACGGCTCTAAGCTATACATGTTCTAATTCCTGACGCATCTAGCTCCAAGTGCCTTGATCTTCTGGATGTCTTCACCTTTGGGCTTTAGCTCCCTTCTCCACTTCTATGACATGATTTATTGGCTTTGCTTGGTGCATAGGTCTTCGCTTTCAAGGCCTTCTTCTCCGGGATCTTCTCGGCACACAGGTCTTCATCTCCTAGGCCTTCACTTTGGTATCTTCTCATGAGCGCCGGGCAAAACACTTCGCGTTTGGAGTTGCTGGCCCTCCAGTGTGCCCCTAGCCCCTCTTGGCTAGTGCTCATGACCAAATCCTCCGTCGCCCTTGGTGTAGTCGACGTAGTCGTAGTAGTGGAAGTACACGTCCGGACGAAGTTGCCGATGAGCCCTTCGAGTCAAAGTGGTTGACGAAGGTGTAGTAGACCTTGGTGCTGAAGGAGTTCATGCAGCCCCTCGAGCTTGGTGATGACGGTAGCTCGTTGTTGGCGTTGATGCCGAAGGTGTTGACGAAGGCTCTTGAGCCGTTGTAGTGGGTGAAGATGATGGCGTAGCCCTTCTTGCCGCAGACTCTCCTGCAAAGGTGTTTGGAAGAGGTGATTTGTTGTAGACAACGAAGGTGTTGATGAAGCCCCCTCGTGCCGTTGTGTTGACAGAGCTAAGTCATCGTGGTTCGCCACGGTTGTTGGTGAAGGCCCTCCTGCAAAGGTGTTTGGTGGAGGCGATTTTGGTGTAGACGACGAAGGTGTCGGCGAAGCCCCTCATGTCGACGTGTTGACGGAGGTGAGTTGTTTTGGTTTAGCAAAGGTGTTGGCGAAGGCTCTCCTGCAAACTTGTTTGGCAAAGGCCCACCTGAAAAAAGGTGTTTTGGCGAAGACGATGCTGGTGAAGTCACCGAAGATGGTGGCGAAGCCCCTCATGCCGAAGAGCTTGGCGAAGGCGATGCCGATGTAGACACCGATGCAACGTGCTGAAGGCCGGAGAAGTCACGTGAAAATGCAGCTAAGTTGATAGGGTGTATTTTTCAGGGACTTGGGTTGAGCGTTATAGCTTCGTCGAATATCGACTAGCTGACAAGCCTTTCAACACTCAGAAAGACACTGGCTTTCTATTTGCTGCAAAAGATGGTTAGTCATTTCATATAACATACGAGGGGTGAGGTTTTTTGAAGCTTTTGAGAGAGCGAAGGTCCTGATGCCTGATTGTGGACAGGTCTTTGTCGAGTAGAGCGTTTTGAGTTGTATTGTGCCTCTTCTTGTATGAGCATCTACTAGGTCATGTAGTACCAGCCATAACCTAGTAGCTGAGGGCTACTATTGGGGGAGACCATATGGAATATGGGCCAACTCCCCCTTGAAGAGGCCCAATAGAAGTTAGTGTAGTAGCATGTGAAATCTTCCCCCACCAAGGGGTCGCTTGTACAATATCGTTGCCTATATATAATGCCAAGAGCATGAGGGCAAGGGGCTCTCCCCTTCCACTCATTTGCAAACCCTAATCACCAACTCTCCTATCCCTACCCCCTTAACCTGTTCGGAATGCAAGTTTCCAACACTGAGAGTTACAGATGAAACATCGGCACAGACTTGTACATAAAAATATCGCAACTCCTTTCTTTAGAAGTCAATATGGTTACTCAGCATGTTAGTTGCTCTAAAGAAAACCCGAAAGTCCTAGTTCAAAGGCTAGGTGAGACATAAGGGATTAATTATTGAGAAGCAGCAGTAAAATATGTCAACTTAAAATTATTATTGACCACATGTGCTAAGTACTAGTCTCCTAACTGGACAGAACAATTAATAGTTCATAATTTTTATGTATTCATCTCTTCTTGAAACGAATGGCGGAGTTTCAGGCCTTAGTTTTAAGAGAGAAGTAAATAGAGAGGGGGCTACTCTCTCCTCAATGTGCAGTGCAGAAATGTTAGGAAAGCATCTGAGGAAGCAAGGAAGTAGTTTGGCCTGCTCCTTATCCTGGAAGCACAATTTTAAGGCAAGGACCTGCAAACTGGGAATAATGGTACTTGGGCTGACCTTCATCCTAGCCTTCAACAGCACCAAAAGGGTAAACATCAAAACAGCAAAAAGTTAGGTATGCCACATTATGCATGGACTTTAACTTTAGAACAACAAGAATGCCACAAGATATAACTCAATTATTGTGTCACCAATCTGCAGTTTATGCAGCATGGGCTCCAAATAGCCAAGCACCCTCAAGTTTGGAGAACGTGCAATCTTCTCTGTAAGTAGACCACCAGAGGAGCGATTCTTCCACAATATTAGTCATTGAAGCAAGCATGTGTTATCCACATCAATTTCATCATCAATGGACATCCACAACACCGTGCAGAGGAGGGATGAATGGCCGTGGACATAGATATGCATCGGTTCATCGTAGCTTGCAACAAGAGCAAGCATCTCTAGAACAGGACTAGATTGCAGCATGTGTTCAAGGTCCGATGCTTCAATGGCCGTGGCGCATAGACCAAGCCCTCTCAGAGAAGGGTAGGCTTCAAAATGTTCACTGGTGCATGGGAACCTGAAGAATGCAACCCATAGGCGCCTCAGGGTTGTGCAACTCAAGACTTCCAAGGGAAGGTCCATGTCAATTGGAGGTGGCTGGTTGACCAAGCACAGTTCTTTGATGCCCTTATTGTCAAGAATCCTTGTCCAGACACGAAGCACGGGCTTTGCTTGCTCAAAGCATGTCAATAAGAGCTTAACAGAGTAGAAAGGTCCTAGGTGAATGTGCAGAATGCGGGTTATTGCCCTGATGCGGTGGTCAAGCCTACAACCGGCAAGGTCTGAGTCGTCCAAGGAAAGTGGCGTGGATGGCCACACGCTGAGCCAGCATTTAGAGATTTCCCTGGTACCCAGGGCATCTCGTAGTGGCAACCGAGCGACAATGTTTGAGCAAAGCTATTCTGGCAAAGAGCTGAGCTGGTCCTGGCTGCCATCACTTGTCCCATCCTGATTCACTGCATCACCAGTCTTGCATTCAAACTTGCCATCCCGATCGTCATCACTAATCCTGGTCTGACTCCCCAGAAAAATAGTATGGTCTTCGCAAACGCCATCTTCCTGACCATACAGAACACCCGAAGCACTGATGACGGTCCGATGCCTGGCGCGCCTCGAGAAATAAAAGATATGGTAGGCAATGGCACGGATAAGGCTCTAGATATGGAAGTGGTTGAAGATGGGGTTTGCGAAGACCATACTATTTTTCTGGGGAGTCAGACCAGGATTAGTGATGACGATCGGGATGGCAAGTTTGAATGCAAGACTGGTGATGCAGTGAATCAGGATGGGACAAGTGATGGCAGCCAGGACCAGCTCAGCTCTTTGCCAGAATAGCTTTGCTCAAACATTGTCGCTCGGTTGCCACTACGAGATGCCCTGGGTACCAGGGAAATCTCTAAATGCTGGCTCAGCGTGTGGCCATCCACGCCACTTTCCTTGGACGACTCAGACCTTGCCGGTTGTAGGCTTGACCACCGCATCAGGGCAATAACCCGCATTCTGCACATTCACCTAGGACCTTTCTACTCTGTTAAGCTCTTATTGACATGCTTTGAGCAAGCAAAGCCCGTGCTTCGTGTCTGGACAAGGATTCTTGACAATAAGGGCATCAAAGAACTGTGCTTGGTCAACCAGCCACCTCCAATTGACATGGACCTTCCCTTGGAAGTCTTGAGTTGCACAACCCTGAGGCGCCTATGGGTTGCATTCTTCAGGTTCCCATGCACCAGTGAACATTTTGAAGCCTACCCTTCTCTGAGAGGGCTTGGTCTATGCGCCACGGCCATTGAAGCATCGGACCTTGAACACATGCTGCAATCTAGTCCTGTTCTAGAGATGCTTGCTCTTGTTGCAAGCTACGATGAACCGATGCATATCTATGTCCACGGCCATTCATCCCTCCTCTGCACGGTGTTGTGGATGTCCATTGATGATGAAATTGATGTGGATAACACATGCTTGCTTCAATGACTAATATTGTGGAAGAATCGCTCCTCTGGTGGTCTACTTACAGAGAAGATTGCACGTTCTCCAAACTTGAGGGTGCTTGGCTATTTGGAGCCCATGCTGCATAAACTGCAGATTGGTGACACAATAATTGAGTTATATCTTGTGGCATTCTTGTTGTTCTAAAGTTAAAGTCCATGCATAATGTGGCATACCTAACTTTTTGCTGTTTTGATGTTTACCCTTTTGGTGCTGTTGAAGGCTAGGATGAAGGTCAGCCCAAGTACCATTATTCCCAGTTTGCAGGTCCTTGCCTTAAAATTGTGCTTCCAGGATAAGGAGCAGGCCAAACTACTTCCTTGCTTCCTCAGATGCTTTCCTAACATTTCTGCACTGCACATTGAGGAGAGAGTAGCCCCCTCTCTATTTACTTCTCTCTTAAAACTAAGGCCTGAAACTCCGCCATTCGTTTCAAGAAGAGATGAATACATAAAAATTATGAACTATTAATTGTTCTGTCCAGTTAGGAGACTAGTACTTAGCACATGTGGTCAATAATAATTTTAAGTTGACATATTTTACTGCTGCTTCTCAATAATTAATCCCTTATGTCTCACCTAGCCTTTGAACTAGGACTTTCGGGTTTTCTTTAGAGCAACTAACATGCTGAGTAACCATATTGACTTCTAAAGAAAGGAGTTGCGATATTTTTATGTACAAGTCTGTGCCGATGTTTCATCTGTAACTCTCAGTGTTGGAAACTTGCATTCCGAACAGGTTAAGGGGGTAGGGATAGGAGAGTTGGTGATTAGGGTTTGCAAATGAGTGGAAGGGGAGAGCCCCTTGCCCTCATGCTCTTGGCATTATATATAGGCAACGATATTGTACAAGCGACCCCTTGGTGGGGGAAGATTTCACATGCTACTACACTAACTTCTATTGGGCCTCTTCAAGGGGGAGTTGGCCCATATTCCATATGGTCTCCCCCAATAGTAGCCCCTCAGCTACTAGGTTATGGCTGGTACTACATGACCTAGTAGATGCTCATACAAGAAGAGGCACAATACAACTCAAAACCTGGTTGTGAGGATTGCCCTTCGCAACCCACACCTGTGCGCCTCACTAAAAACTCCATTCCAAAACCTTGTGGGAAAAAAGGGTATGGAGAAAAGAGTACGCGCACGGCTCTAAGCTATACATGTTCTAATTCCTGACGCATCTAGCTCCAAGTGCCTTGATCTTCTGGATGTCTTCACCTTTGGGCTTTAGCTCCCTTCTCCACTTCTATGACATGATTTATTGGCTTTGCTTGGTGCATAGGTCTTCGCTTTCAAGGCCTTCTTCTCCGGGATCTTCTCGGCACACAGGTCTTCATCTCCTAGGCCTTCACTTTGGTATCTTCTCATGAGCGCCGGGCAAAACACTTCGCGTTTGGAGTTGCTGGCCCTCCAGTGTGCCCCTAGCCCCTCTTGGCTAGTGCTCATGACCAAATCCTCCGTCGCCCTTGGTGTAGTCGACGTAGTCGTAGTAGTGGAAGTACACGTCCGGACGAAGTTGCCGATGAGCCCTTCGAGTCAAAGTGGTTGACGAAGGTGTAGTAGACCTTGGTGCTGAAGGAGTTCATGCAGCCCCTCGAGCTTGGTGATGACGGTAGCTCGTTGTCTC